>CAJHZI010000646.1:567500-615000 GCA_905160935.1 Enchytraeus crypticus | reverse complement strand
AGACTTGCGTATCAAAGATCAATTTTCAAACAATTGTTCCGTATAGGCTAATTTTATTTATAGTTTAGTCTGCTGTGCATATGTCTACACTGCAGCCAAATCTTACTACGCATGTTTTATTGCAGTTGAACTTTTCTACATTTATGCCAAACGAGATATAGGCCTACTAAGAGAAGAGAGAGAGAGAGAGAGAGAGAGAGAGAGAGAGAGAGAGAGAGAGATTGAGACAGACAGTGAGGGCGATTTAGGTATGAATAATAGTGGCAAGTGAAAAAAGAAATTTCCAAACCTGCTAAGATAAATTTCAAGTTATTTTTGTTTTAGTGTAAACTACAAAAAAGGCATTCATAAGTTTTAGGACTATAGGCTAACTTCCTTCTCTACATGTATTTTGTTCAATTAAATTAATAACTAAATAGTTCATTTTGCAGTTATAGCATTATTACAGAGAATGAACAAGGTGCAAATATGTTATGCAGGCCTAATATTTAGGGACCCCTTACATGAAAATTTACAGTAAAAAGTATTGTGACGCCCAATCATTAAAACCCATGATCTAGTCAGTAGGGCTTATAGGGCCTAGATCTAAGAATTTAAATGTGCATACATGGGCCTCCGTCTATAGGTCTATTTCTATATAGGCCTATATAAATATACAGGGATATAGCCTCTCTCTCTCTCTCTCTCTCTCTCTCTATATATATATATATATATATATATATATATATATCTATATATATATATATATAATATATATATAGTATATATATATATATATATATATATATATATATATATACAGGCATATATATTGCCTATATATATATATATATATATATATATATATATATATATATATATATATATATATACATGCATATATATATATAGACGATATAGGCTTAAATACTCGCTAACAAGTTAAGCGATAAAGTGTTCTTTATGGGGTGCGGAAGTGACATAAGAATAGAAACATAAAGGCCAACCTAGAACCAGCCATTTGACGGAACACTAGATACAATTAGATACATATAGGCCTATATATCCATAGCATGACATAATAATATAATATCAATTACATTGCTACAGTCATCAATAACAACATTGAGCACTATTTAGACAAAATCAAGAGGGCTAGCAAAAATAAGCTAAAAAGTCTATGCAAATTTCAAAATCCACAAAATCACTGCATATATTTTATATAGATCTATGCATGCATATATACACTCATGTACATATGCATGTATGAATAAATATGCATGAATGTCTAAATATCGTAGGAGTAACGTCATGAAGTTTTAAATGATTGATCCTGAGGTGAATTGAACCCTCGTGGCTTCGAATCCCAGCCGCGCTGATATGAGAGTAAAATCTCAGACATTCACTGGACTGGCTATACGGAAAATGGTCAAAATTGCCTAACGGTGTAAGCATGTGGTATTAAAAGTGATAGATATCAACACAGTTGATCATTTCACTATAATGCGTGTTTTACTTACTCATATAATATATATATGTATATGTGTATTGTACATACCTACCTCAATAGGCGCACATGCACAGGTCAATCTGATATACATGTACATTTTATATTATGTAGGCCTTCATTTTAGACCGACACGACCAAAGTAGGCCTATATTTTGACATATAAATTGTTAATATAGGCATAACTATGATTAGGACTATACTTCCTATTGCTTTATTTAAAATGCTAACTATAATAATTAAATATTTATCCTAAATATGTAACTCTAGACTATAGTAGGACCTATACAATATTTACTAAGGCTATTAAATGATGCAGGTCTACAGAGGTTATATATAGGCCTACTTCTATACCGTAGACCTGAATATAAAGTTGCAGTATAGACCTTCATGTAGGCCATTGCGTAATAAGCATGTACAGGCCTATATGCAAGCATTATGACAATAACATTTATCTATTACTAGTTTATAATTTATTTCTAGCTGGAATACATGATGTCTTCAATTGATTTTCAATTCATTTACTGTATTCACGATGAACGGAATCTGCCATGTAGACTGCAAGGAGTAAATTAGAGTTATCAGCACTAGTGGAGACAGAACCAAAAGAACAAGGTTGGAAATCATTGCATATTTTTTGCAATGTCAATAGTAAGAACCTGCTCTAAATACCTCCGTAACTAATAAGATTGATAAAAAATAATTTTATTTTTATTTTTACAATTATGCTTTCAAAAACAAGCTAACAAAAATTCACAATCAAACTACGTGCATAGTAAAGGCAAGTTTATAATTAATATAAAAGCCATGAATGCATCGTTAAGTTTTTTGTATTAAAGTGATACAGTCAATATGCAGTTTAAACTTTTAAAATAGGCTTATCGAATATTTATCAAAATAAACACCTCAGTTAGGTATATAGGCCCTATTGAAAAATGCGACTAGTCACTATTGCTTGAAGTTTTAATAATAGACGTTTGGCTATCAAACGTAAGTTTCAAATATTTCTTATCAATTTCAAAGTTCATTTATTTGGACGACTTTAACAAGTACTCCATTACACTCCAGGCCTGCATTGGTTCAAGAATGAAAGAATGTAATAAAATAGGCCTACTGTAAGCTATTCTGAACCAACAAGTTTCAGAAGGATCGCATTAACTGCATACTTTCATTTAGATGTACGCCAAAAGTAGGCCAATTAGGCCTATGTTGTAGGCCTAATTACAATAAATGTGTTAGAATTCTCATCGTCGTTGAAATTTCCGTGTCAATTTAAGGCAAAATGGTCATAGGCCTATATTGTTCGTTATGATCTGTGAATTTGTACAAAATATTGTAGAAATATATTGGCCCTGTTATAGGCCAATGTTAGGCTATTTCTTACATTTAAATGAATAAGACTAAAACTTGGTCAAACTTGGCTCTATATATTATGTTTTTTTTTCAAATTTTTTAGTTACTTTGAGCTATCCAATCATGTTGTATATTGCTATATATGATCTTGATGGAGTTGAATTTATAGATATAGCTCTCATTTTGACAGTACTCATTGATAGATTCTGCAGAATAGATTAACCGTAAGCTTCACGTGTTGTAAGAGGCTGCAGAGTGGGAACTAATGTGATCGCCTTTATTCTCACTTTTAAACTCAAAATTCGTGTTTTCCTAAACTATGCATATGTGTAAAAAATATGAAGGTTTTGTAAAGTATTTGTTATTCTATTATTGTATTGAACAATACAGACCGACTGTGCTTGACTTGATAGAACTCAAGAGAAAAAGAAAGAAAGAAAGCAAGAAAGAAAGATGGAGAGAAAGAAGAAAAGAAAGAAAAAAGGGAGAAATAGAGATGGAGAGAAAATAATGGACATATTTGGAAGACAATCAGCAATTTTGACAAGGTTATCCAACAATCACTAAAGAATTGTTTTGTAGGCTATACATGATCTATTTTAGTTATTTAGGTTTGAAGTTAAGGGCTCTTTTCAAGACGTCAGGTGTAACGGTGAACCGTTGTATCACTGAAACACGACCATTTACTGTGGTTGATCTACTGTGGTTGATCTACTGTGGTTGATCTACTATGGTTGATCTACTGTGATTGATCTACTGTGGTTGATCTACTGTGGTTGATCTACTGTGGTTGATCTACTGTGGTTGATCTGCTGTGGTTGATCTACTGTGACCGACCAACCAAAGCAGCAGTCAGACTTGACAGAGCGATGATCCAGTTTTCAGTGAGAACTATGATAGGTCAACATGCTCATGTATAACACATGTATAATAGGCCTACCTGCTCACGCTTCAATTATGCCGAATATATTCAAACACCTAAGATGCAATAGAAAGGCCTAAATTATAAGCCTACTGCATGACAACACTCCTCATCTGAACGAAGTAGCCTATGAGCGATGTTCAAAAACTGGTGATTAACAAATAAGTTCGCACATTATCTTAGCTTCTTCAGGCTTAGTAATAGGCCTGATACAGTAGCCACTCTATAGAATACGAAGACTTAACTTAATAATTTCAATATCTATAGGTTGCAGCTCTCTAAAAGTATCGGTGACTGAATTACATAAAATTCAGTTGTGGTCATAAAGTTACCTCTCAGTGGGTTGAAGTTCAATTGAAAATTCAGAGGAGATGTTTAACAGTTTCTTGTCTGTTTATATTTATGTTTATTTGAGCCAACTGTTTTCTAGTGTGTGGTTGGTTATGTCCCTTGGGCTTTAATCCCCTAGGAGAAATGTCTGAAAGAAAGTGACTACTTCTCTATACACCAAACTAAGAGCAGATGAAAGGTCCCATGGTTCCTAATGTGTGCATCTGAGCTTTCACACCCTCGGCCAAAACTCGGAAAGCTCACTATTCGCGTAGAATTATGCAGAAACTGGCCAACTTAAATTTATTAGATTGGCCTAGGAACAGTGACGTCTATCCCCCCTAAGGCTATTAGGCAACCCCCCCCCCCTTTCAGTTTCTAAAAGTTAGAAATAAATCCAATATTTGAGTGAGATAAAGCAAATTATACCGAAACTACATTTATTAATGACAGTATGTATAGGCCACTGTGAATTATTCATTATAATTGGCACGAACAAATTACCCTAGATCTCTAAAAATACTCCCTTAAAATTTTCATTACGATCTCTGCGTAGTCGGTAAGTCCTTTAGACGCCCCTGCCTGAAATTAATTATTTTGGTATTGTGAATGCCTGACTCATGCCATCTGACTCATGTCAACTAAAAGACAATGAGGCAGGCATAATAGTTGTCCATCTGATTTCAATCTGTTCAGATTGTTTAAGAAATCTTCAAAGACAGAGGCAAGAAATTGCTAATAACATGAATTCTATTAGCCAGGGAAAATATATTACTTTGTAACCTATATTCAACAATACAAAATCCATACAACGTGTTTACTGTTTGAGCAGAGCCTCACACTACATGTAGGCATAAGGAACAAACCATCTAACGATGAACTGAATTTCAAATCTCGCGCCTCAGTGATCTTTTTCATTCGCCAGATGACACTTCTAAATATTTGCTCTTCAGTGAGAAGTCTAACCAGTAACTGGTCATTAGTCTGTAGGCTTTAAGCTTTAAGCTTTAATGGCAAGTTAATTTTGCGCAAGCTCCAATGTGGTGATGAAGATTGCAGTTTTAAAATAGTTAACTAAATGCTCACAGAGCTAAAATAAATTCATAGAAAGCTCACTTAGATGACACTAGCCCCACCGTCAATAGTCGGACTATAAGTTTTTGTAGAAAATATAATAGCGTTTGCACCATTTAAGGAGACTCGGCATTGTGATTTATGGACACAGTTATAAATAAAATATTAGCGTTAATCGGCAAATGATTTTAATACTATGCAGCTCCCTAACAATTATAATTTCTCAATTTTCAGAAACAAATAAAAGCTCTTGTAGTTGGAACATTTGATTGCAGACCAATGACCGTTTTACATGGCAATATTTCTTATTAACATACTTTCGTCTTCTAAGAAATCACGTGATCAGCAGAAAACATATTTGCAATTGAAACATTTTTGTGCAAACTAGGTTATATTAATTAGTCTAGAGCAGTTTTCAATGATTGTCTGACACACTGCACAGACGATTGTAATTTTATGTTAATTGGTTAAGTGATTTTGTATTTATCAATTCTTAAGCTTAATTGAGTAATTTGAAATGCCACAGGCCTATTCATGAACTGCTTTATAGTAACCCACGTAATATTGTTTAATTTATGCTGTGACAAATTGTTCTTATTTTTCTGAGTCAATTATAAATAAATCACACTTTTAATATCGTTTAATTTCTGCTGTGAGAAATTGTTCTTATTTTCTGAGTCAATGATAAATAAATCACACAGCTTTGTGAAAAGTCTTGTTGTTTTCTGAAGCAACTAAATGTAACGACAGCCAGGCTTATACTGGTACTGCAAAACAATCGTTTGACGTTTGGAGCCCAGCCATAATTAAACTATTATCATAATTACTGCCATTAACTTGAGAGCTCAAGTGTTTATTCGAATTCCTTGGCTCGTTTTAAAGTCTCTGAGGAAAAAATAATAATAAAGACAACAAGAATTACCCACGAATCAGAAAATAAAAATTGTGAAAACGAAAACAAATGAAGTGGGCCTATAGAAATAAAAATAATAAAAACATTAACAGAATCATTAGCGGCTACTACTACTGCCACAAAACATACTATAACAGCGGTCAATGAATGAATGAATGAATGAATCAATCAATCCATCCATCAATCAATCAATAGGAATGTATCGTCTCGTTTTTCGTCATAAGGTAATGTTATGGTATAAGGTATTATTAACTTGATTTTGATAATACCATAAAAATATAAATCACAAAAATTCGTCAAATACATCATGAAATTACATCAGTATTCAATTCTCCATGTCTCTAAATGATTGTAATCACCTAGAAGAAAATTAGCTAAATCACATTCACTTTAGTTCAAAGTCACTGGTGTGAAACCGCACGGTAGAAGAATAAAATTTTAGTGAAATGAGTTCCAAGAAATCCCCCATGATTCTCGCACCCCTTTCAATTCTTTCCCCCATTTTTCCACTTCAACGCTTCTCAGTGTTGTTACTCCAGGGACTGAGTGGAGCTCAATGAATTATGTCCCCCACGACAGAATGCGAGGGGAGGAGACATCTGGGTCATTGTTGACCAGTGCTGCCCGTCTTAACCTTTCCACTCACCATTGGTCAGTTTAGCATGGCGCGGGGCACGCCCCGGGATTGGCCGAGTACTGACCAGTTGACCAAATCGGTCAGTAAAGTTCAGCTGATGCTAGTCGACGGTTCTCGCTAATCTGTCTTATTACGTTCATAGAGGGCGAGAGTTCAGAGTTGAGAGTAAATCGATTGACTTTTTCATGCAGTCCTCGGGCGATAATATGGTGTAAGCGATTAGAGACAAATGCTTCTCTAGAATACTGCTAAAGAGATTTTATTAGAAATAGAGCCAGAGAGATAATACAAGATACTACAAGACTAATTAGCAAATATCACAAAGAGACAATAGCTAATCACTCAGGCTCGATTACTTGAATAGCTACGAGTCTATACACAAATACGGGAAAGACACGACTTTACTTGGATACATTTATATACATTAATAAAGTTCGAATGTACAGTAGGTTATATTTGACGATCTGGTAGAAGCTGTTAGATTTAAATAAAAAATTGATTTTGTAGGTTTAAAATTAAAGACCACGGAATTTCTTACCGTTTGCAATTTATTCAACCTACTGTAGAAAGCTTTTAATATCACTCGTCAGGAATAACATCGCTGAAGATTGAACACATACGCAGAAGGTTATAACTTGTTTTCGTCTGAAATCATCACGCATAATCAATAACAGGAACACTGTGAAAGTTGGATTGCAGAAATGGCCATGAGCGCATACTACGGGAACCTAATACCAGGACATCCAACAGGAGGAGTTGCTACGGATTCATTCTACCGTTCACATCACGATATCTCCGGAAAATCTTCCTTCGACTCCAGTTACTATAATCCTTCTCCGAATCAGTTGTCTTCTGGTAATATGTTGGGATACGATAGTTCGTCCGGGTTACAGCATCATTCGAGCTTCTCCAGATTTCCACCATTTGACAGATTAGTCGGAAAGGGCAACATCTCGAATAGCCAACTCTACGGTTCAAACAATGGGTACCCTAGCATGGCTGGGGCATTGGGAGGCTATGGAACTCAGGGACAAGGACAGACTTCTGCAACAAATCCCCTCAACTTTATGGATGATTTAGCGAATTCGAAGCTTGCTTCGGATAGTTTAATGATGTCCATTGGATCAAATATGCCTCAAATGTCAAGTATGATTTCAAGTTATGGAGCGAACAATTTCGGACTTATGTCTTCTTCTCCACATCAACTCTCTAGCAACCAGAACTTGCCAATATACCCTTGGATGAGATCGCTAAGCGGAGGTAAGTTTATCAAATATTATTTTGTTAACAGTATGATGCAACTTAGTAAACTAATCAGTAACTAAGGAGATGAGCTCATTTCTCAATTTCAAAAGTAATGCTTTTGCTGATTGGTTGGCGTTGTGAATCGTTTACGTCGACCTCTATAATTGAATTGTATAAAATTTGATTCAAGTTTTGAACCTTCTACTTTCTTTATATTATTTTTGTCCAGTCATGGAAGATACTGCCAATTAAACCACTGTTTGTAAATCTGCAGTAAATTGTACTCTGAGGTCCATTCCAGCAAAACAATAATTTCTAAAACGTAAAAGATGCAAATTGTGTTCTTACGAAGGGACCAATTTTTCAATGTTTATAGGAGAAACCTTCTTGGACCATTCAAACATACATTGAACGATGCAAAGTTGTCTTGCTTTTTATGCACCGATAGAATTGGCGTCCCAAATTCTTGATTTCCACGTACTGTAGGTCTTTTTTGTAGTATCGGGGTGCAGATGACTGTCTGGCTTATTTCACGTCGACAATTAAACTATTTATGACATATATATAGAAACTCGATATATTAAAGTTTAAGATTCTTTAAACGATTAGAAGCGATAAATATAAGAGGTTCCATAAACTCAAGGGTGGCATATGAAATTCTAATTAGCAATGCTCCTATTCTAGAACTAGAGCCTACGACAGAGCAAGAAAACTGCATATACAGTAACGCAATAATAGAAAAACAAGTTTAAGGTCCGTTTCCTCTTCCAAGGATGATGTCATGGGCGTCAAAATTGAATGCCTTGAAAAGAATAATTCTAAATTTCTACCAGTTTGTTAAATTAAATTTATATGCTATAGTCGACTAATATAGAAAGAGTCTTAATTTTTTAGAGTTTTGAAAATTAAGATGGAGTATATGTTGTTCAGCGCATTCTCCCAATTCATACCTTATTAAGTAATACTTTTTAACAGGTCATATAAATGGTCGAATTCTTCAATACTGAATCAATCACTAGTAGACTATATCAATTAACAATAGGCCAATGGAAGAAAGTAGCGCATTAGATACAAATAGAGTTTTTGTAGCTTATTAAGTGCAAGTAGCGAATTAGAGGTAAATAGTAGGCCTATATTAGATGAAGTTGCGCATGAGATATAAGTAACGTATTAGATGTAAGTAGCGTATTAGATGTAAGTAGCGTATTAGATGTAAGTAGCGTATTAAATCTAAGTAGCGTATTAGATGTAAGTAGCGTATTAGATGTAAGTAGCGTATTAGATGTATCATAGCGCATCGATCAACTTAGGTCTGCAAGAAGCAGAGAGATCTAGTTATTTTTACGTGTAAGGTCTGCCAATCAGGCGTAAAAATTAGGCCTATCATTCAGGCCTAACACAGGCTAGCTAACACGGAGTAATTCAGTCGTACACATGTTTAAATCGATCAAATGCAGAACACGACATAGTTGTTATCAGTTGTTTGCGCAAATCTTTCTGTCAAACGTTGTCATAATCAAATGATTAATGGCAAACAGCAAATTGCGAAAAGGCGTTGATATTTAGTCGATATCTGACCTATTTGTCGGCTATTCTAACATTAGCGTTCAGCGGCTAGCAGTTATAGTAGAAGATTTTCTATGTTATACCCCCATGATCAGCTTGTCGTTCGAAAATGAAAACAAAGTATTCATGGATAGGCCTATTCCTTGAATCAGCCTATTCTTTTTCACCGAGACTGTAGGAATATAGATCGTAGCCTATCTATGTCAAATATCTTATTTCTAAACTTGGCATTGGTATAGGCATCTTTTTTAAAAATATTTATAACTCGTACCTTTATAAGAATTCTACATAAAACCAATAGACACTATCAGTAAGCATCGGTACGCCTATGTACATTAGCTTAATATAATAATCATATTGACCACTTGAGTCTCGTGATTCTTGAATGCCAATTAGGACGACGATAATTTGAACTTCATGAAGTGGAAGAAGGAGAATCACTTTGGACTGAATTTCTGGATTTTGGAATTTGCACCGTTTTTGGACCTTCTTTTTTTGCTCGCCGGCTTGATTTTGTCTCAATAGTGCTCTATATTGTCATTGATGACTGTAGCACTCTAATTGCTGTTATTATTATTATTTAACAATATAAATTGAGCGTTTAGATATATTTGATTTTCCTGAAGGCAAAACATGTTACGGAGAATTTACTACATTTTTCTTATTTATTATCTACATATTACGCATACTGATGCTTTCCCCATACCTAAAAAAGAATAGTCAAGAAATGAATAGAATTTTGCTTATTATGGTGTTGTAAACATAAATCGATAAATCGACCAAATGTTTTGAAGAGATGGCGCCACCGTACAGTCAACTTCCCGTTACTGTTGAACAACAATGCTGCCACGCACAGAGCTTTTCCTCTACCATGTTCAGTGTTTACACTTGTACAGTCTCATACAGCCACAGCCAATTCATTCCGTTTCAGTAAAGATATCAATGGCTTTTGAGACTTTAGGAATAATAATGTGTGATTGAAAAAGCTGGTAAAGCTAACGTTAACGTCGGTTTCCTCACTCGAAGGCCATCTCAGTGACGGGCGAGCCCGGGATTTGAAAAGTTAACGCCTGTTAGCTTGTTTATCTTGCAATGATTATTTTAGGAAGAGGACATGTACACAACTCTACTAAGCAAATGCTATTACATTTCATCTTAGGCCTACTATATGAGTAAAAACAGTAAATGCTTTAAATCAAGCAGATTATTTAGATAAATCAATCTTCGGATGATGATTAATCCACATTTAGCTGTATTTATTAAAATGATTCAATTACAAAATAATTATCTTTTTGTAGCATACAGGCTATTGAAGAAATTTGTAATTACTAGTCAGCTATTCAATTTATGGAATAGGCTTTCATTTAATATTGTTATTTGCTACAAAATTCATATAGGCCTACCATCCTGTATAACGCACTAAGACTTATCTAAAAGCCAATACAGCAATAATCTGGAAAAAACAAGTCAATAAAGAAATGTACAAGGCTGATAAATATTCTACAGCTATGATGTGGTAGTACAACGTATCAACCTTGTTTTGATGATTGTATCACATGTGTTTATACGTGTATTGATGATTTAATCGTAATGTACTTGATGATTTAATAGTATAATACGCCTAATACATTTTTAGTTATATTTTCTATTATTTTTCTTATATTTTGAACAGAATTCGGGTTCGAGCAGAAGCGAACCCGCCAGACCTACACCCGCTATCAGACCCTGGAACTGGAAAAAGAGTTTCACTTCAACCGTTATCTCACCAGGCGACGTAGGATAGAGATAGCTCATGCATTGGCCCTGAGCGAGCGACAGATCAAAATCTGGTTCCAAAATCGCCGCATGAAGTGGAAGAAGGAGAATCACGTCCAGAAGCTGACTGGACCGGGAAGGTCGGACTCACCCATCAGTGGAGTTAGACCTGACGGAAGCGCCTCTACCGGAAGTCTTAGCGACGATAGTTTGCCTGATGACTCATCACCCGCACCCACGTCACGATTGACGTCATCTAGTTCACTGTTGACGTCACAACAACACAACGCTAACCCATTTCAGCAAAAAGATCTTCAACAACAATCACAACAACATCTGCGTCCACAGCAGCAGCAAATTTTGTTGCAATCTAAGCCTGCCAGTTGTATACGATAAATAAATTTCTATTTAATTATTCGAACGCCTTGCATAATTCCCATAATACAATTATTCTAAACCAATGAAAAAGGACTGTATCGAAGGTTTAGCAAGTTCATTAAATAATTTATTAGACATTCATGAAGTAATTTATTAGATTATATGTAAATTTTCTGTTTAAAAAGTTTTTTAAAAATATTTTTAAAGAGCAGTCTAATTTATATATTTAATATTTAGTTTGTTTAGTTTAAGTTTATCCTACTTATTTTCTGAAATACACGTGAAAGTGTGATCTACTGTAGTATACATGTATGACTTTTTTTCTGTTAGTCGTTTTACAACCTTGTTGTATATTCAAAGTCGTATTGCTCAACTAGAAACAAATAAGTACAGAGTTTTGGTTATTTGCAAAAGTCCATCATCTCTAAGGACTGAAGGGACATCATTGATTATAACTTTATCACTAGATTACTAGATCACTAGATAACTAGATCACTAGATAGCTAGATCACTAAATAACTTGATCACTAGATAGCTAGATCGCTAGATAACTAGATCACTAGATAACTAGATTACTAGAAAACTTGATCACTAGATCCCTAGACCGCTAGATAACTAGATCACTAGATAAATAGATCACTAGATAAGTGGATCACTAGATCACTCGATCACTAGAAAAGAAGATCACTAAATAACTAGATCACTAGATAACTAGATAACTAGATCACTAGATAACTAGATTTGACTGATTTGAATATATTTACAATACATGTAGATTAGATCTGTCACTACATCTCATAACTAAATAGAATTTTGCGTGGGCAGTGTATGCAATCGGTCGCCTTTGAGCTTCATATATTTTAATCTCATTCAAAATAATGATTATTTAGTTAAACGAAATTTTTAGAATCTTATGGCATTTTTGATTTGCGTCTTGCATACTGATATAATTTTTTAAGCATGTGTCCTGTGTATTTTTAGTTGTCGTGAATTCAGACTAGTCACTACATCCAAATTGAATTTTAACGACTGTTTTGTCATCTTGATGCAGACATTTAAGATATCTGGAACCGATAGTATTTAAAATTCGAAACTTTTTGAAGTTTAAACGTTTAGTCTATGCTACAATTGAAAATGTAGAAGCACATTGGTATACCTCTATGTCAGAGTTTTTTATTTTTCTCGTGATACACCTGTGCCAACTATAATAATTTTCTATATCCATTGCATAGCAGATAATAATGAGAATATTGGGAAACGAGGAGATTAATATTCATGTGTTATTGTTGAGTGCGTGCAGAAAATAATGAACTGTTTTGTGACTTTGCAGCAATTCAAATTAAGTTTGACTGTTTCTCATTTTATTAAAATAACGAATTTCAGTATTTATGGAGTAATTTTATATTTTGCACTCTTATAGACTATTTTGATTTATTGTATTTTAGACTTAAACTGATATAGGCCTTCAGTATAGTATTCAATATTTAAAGTCTGAAATGGAGTATTCTGTATTCACATAGTAACATTTATACTGTTTTTCGCCTTAAATTATTCATGTCTATTTATTTCTTTATTCCATAATGAAATGACCGCGTTCAAAACTTTATTATTGAAGCATAATCTGAAAATATCAGGGACGATCAAAGAAGCCAGTCAATCAAGCGAGAACTAACGCTTCACATCTCATTGCGAAGTCCTGGAAATTATCAAAGCACGCTAAGCTTGTCCTTGGTGGGGTATTGTAACTTAACTAGAGGAAGTGTCGAATGGCTTCTACGCTGCAACCGATTCTCATTTTTCATAATTAAATTTTATATAAATTGTATAATGTGAAAGTGTGCACTTATTAATAAAACACCACGAGCTTTTGTTTACATGGAAATTTTATGAGGCAGGATTTAGCCGAACGACTGATAATTAATTTTTTCGTATGCTTTCTATTGCATCCATACAGTTTAGCATCTCTCACATATTGAACATATAATAAATGTATAAAATACAACTTCGTGAAAAAGACTCAGTTTTCTTAGCACTGATGCCTGTAACACAATTCAATGAGATCCTGGTAAGAATGTTAAGTATCTATTTTTTTCTATTTTCTTTCTCTTCAGCACATGACTTTTCTAGTCGTTCGAGCGAATCACTTTGTAGTTACGTGTTACGGATGACATTTTGCTTGTATGAGGTTACGAATGTAACTCTTCTTCTTCATTATTATTATTATTAGATTATCACAATGATATTAATTATTACAGTTATTAGTGTCATTATTATTATCACTTTTTCTCGATAAATTCATATGCTTTGACGCTATACTTCTGTTAACAACACGCAATTCTATCACTCAAACACCGCAGAAACATTGCTATGCAGCACTCACAAAATAGAGCGCAGAAATAAGATCATTCTTACACTCACACACACATGCCGGTCACTGCCCCTGCACAGTACACATGCTGATGCACTCAACTTAATGATAAATGTACGGAACCTGTCCGTGTTAAGTCGTTCAGATGCGCGATTTCCCAGCAGATCTCCGCGAATGTGCCATATAGTCTCAGCGGGGCTGAGCTGTTTTCATTATGCGCTTACAGTAATGACATTTACTGTTTGTTGTTACCACAATCGATTGTCCACCTTCTAAACTCATGAGTCACAGGCAAATCGATAGTGCACCTTAACTCTTCAAATACTATCACACTCTACCCACTTCAAAAGCTTAATGTTTTAAAAAGTGTGGCACTATCTACTAGATGATAGTGTATTTATCTGCTCGTACGTCTTAAATATTGTTCCGAGAAATGATCTGATCTACAAAAGTCGTTGTGCAACGGTAGATTATCATGCTACCGTTAAGATCATTTGAGGCAAGACAGAAAAGACTGTAAAGTTTTTGATTTAAACGCTATTTTTATATTTAAAATGATTAGTCATGCGTTAACATTTGACATGGTATTTAGTTGCATGTGTTTTGTCTAATCAAACTAAATTAACGCCGTGATGCATGATAGATATTTAGATAGATTTGATTTACGGAAATTGCTCATAGAAGTAAGTCCCTATAATGCGGCTTGCAGTATTTTAAATTTAATATATTAAATTTTTTTGTAAATTTAGCCTTTTTTACCAGAAAAATAATTTTATAGTGAGGCATGATTTTGTGTACAGTGTAAGTTTTGATGTTTTATTGTCCACACAAGCAATTGTATAGCGAATCTCAGGGTTATTTAACTATGTGTGTATTTGTGTTGTCTCTTTAATAGAACTTTGTTCAACTTTTGTACATAGCCTTTCTGGCAACTATTATTTTTAAAAATTACATTTATTGCCGCAGTAATTTTTATATCTCTAGATATTTTCCTAGGTTTAACTAAATTTAATGATACAAACGTTATTATTCGGGTGGCTCTAAAGTTTCTAACAAAATGACTTTTCAAAATCATTGTTTTTGTGTAGATTACGCAATTGGTTTCTGCTATTAATAATATGTTACAGGTCTATAGGCCTCTGGTGTCGCAGTAGGCCTACTATTTATCTTTTACTTTAAAGCATCTATCTTACTGTACTGTACTGTACAATGTACATACAGTATAATACTTGAATAATAAACATATTTGATAAATAACTAATAATTAGGCCTATACGTAATAATAATAAAAAATATATTAATTATTATATTTGAATACTTATTTTTTGAGTATACAATTCTAGGGTCTTTATGTATAGGACTACCAGCGAGTCTAGAATTAATCCATTTTGTATTGTAATAAAAGTTTGCTGCTGCATCAATAATTGTTCAATGTGTTGCCATTTTACTTTTAATTTCTCATTTGTAGGAGTACAGCCGTACGGGTTTATTTAATTAATAGTTCCTTGCTTTATAAAGTAATTAACACTCTTGAGTTAAAAGTATATTAACTTTCTTACAGTACAGCCTAAAGGTGCTTTGAATACATTTCCCCTAAATACTTTTATTATATTCACTCATCTGAAGTAAGTGCTCAATTTTAACAGCCTGTAATCAGATTCGATGTCGATATAATTCTTTCTATGTATATCATTTTAACGATATAAAATACAAATTGTTTGAACAATTTCTATTATTTACATTGTTCTGTACTTATTTGTAATGTGCCTGATATTGGTAATTTATAGCTTTAGTGTCCTATGTATTGCTGCTGCAAATAGGCCCTAATTTAAATGAACTACAAACATGGTTTGCTATTTAGGGAAAAGGTAAAGCTGGTAACGCTAATGTTAACGTCAGTTTCCTCACTCGAAAGCGAAGTAAGTTCAAACGTCACTGACATCGCTTTCGAGTGAAGAAACTGACGTTAACCTTAGCTTTACCAGCTTTTTGCTTTTACGTGACGGGCGAGCCCAGGAATTGAATGTCGTACAAACTGATCCGCGGTCAAATATCTTACCGACATCGCCACTGGCTCCAACGAGTAGGAGACGGATGTACATGTATATTTGCACCGACTGTTAGTCGAGTTGAAAGCCTGCTTGTGTGATAAGATAGAAGATTCTTGTTCGAATCCTTTCCTGATAGTTCTTTAACAATGCATTTGTGAATCAGAAACAGTCGTTAAACTTCTCCGTATGACTGCCAGACACTGATGCATTGCATACGGCAGAAGATAAGAGTTGTAGGCCCATATTTAATCACAATGGCTTGAAAATATTACAGTTAGGAGTTCTTTATAGTGCCTCGACATACAATGTGCAGTTATATCCAAAATAAGTTACACCAATTTAACGGAAATATAACAACCTGCTCGCTTTAGTCAAAGCATATTTTGGATATGGCAGTAGATAATTCAATCTAGTATGCAGTAAAATAGCAGACATACTGCACACATTTCAGCATTCAGCAATGCTAAGTTGCTAACACGCTCAAACTGGAACACTGCAGGTAGTACAAATTGTAGGCCTAATTAAAAATGAATGCCTTAAGCATACCTGAAACACCACCATTAACTTTTTTTGAAATATATTTCGTACTATCAATTTATTATAAATATGAAATTGATTCTGCTTATATAAGATTATATATGGCAATAAAATCCAATTATTAAATTATTTCCTCAATGGTTCCTATAAAATAGGGCAAGCAGCTTTAAATTGTAGATGAGACTTCTCTGATTTTTTAATGATTTTGAGAGAAAGTACCTTCAAATTTAACGTAAAATCCTTAGCGTTTGACGCCCATTTCATCCTTTGAAGAGGAGATTCAACGATTTTTTTTGCGTATAAGCTGAAACACAACCAGAGCGTTGATTTAATTTTTGCCATCATCAAGTAGTCTGCCAAAGTTGTAATAGTTTGCAACTATGTCGATTACCATTCGGTTGATGAAATCAAAATAAACAATAAAATTAATAATAGTAATTTGTTTACGGTCAAGCTTCAGAGGCACAATTGAGGCTTCTCTTCAAGACGCCTTGACACACTCGAGCTATCGTCACAAAGATTGGGTTAACAAATTTTTTTCAATATAAAAGAATTCCGATGAGTTAAAATGTTAGCCTACCCTTTGTGATCCTAGCTTTTATCGTCTAGCCACAGATTGGAACCCCCAACATTTAAACATAGGGGTATTGATTAAGTGCGGTTGATCAATCAATCAAGCAATCAGTTGAATTAATAAATCAGGATTTGTTCTGATTGATTATAAGATTAGATGATAAGTCTGATTTTAGGTCAGGATATATAATTTTCATAAAGTGCTTAGTAATTGCCTAAATTAAATCAACCCACGAAAATCCAATGATAAAAATATGATGCGTCTAAAAATATATATTTGCTCTATAGCAGAATTTAACGGTGTTTTCTATGAGGTATGAGAATCAAATGAAACGTTTGCCCTACTTCAGACTCATTCCCAATGGACATCCATCGATCAGATCACTGCCCACAGTCGCCCTGTTCTCCCTAACCAAATCTCGTCAACGTTTAATACAATCCTTTCTTCGTGGCAGCTCTCAGAGATTCAGCCAAAGTGTTCCTGGCACATTCGTTGAAAATGTTTCACAGATTTAGCAGCGTAAAATAGTTCGGTAGATTAAAGTTGAAGCTAGTATACTAAACACACATTGTAGTGAATGCCGATTTGATATCATATCCGCCATATTTAATTCGACATGACCAAATCGATGGGCACTTTACAATTACATATCGGTTATCCATTGTTATAAGTCCCGAATGACTGATATTTTATCCTCTGATCAGCTTCGCCGAGAAAATTAGAAGCCGAGACCTCAAGAACATCTATAAAAAATTTCATGACACTGCTTTGCTCTTAGCACACTGGGATATTTAAAATTCTGTAAATATTTTATTAGATCAAATTTCTGCAAGATTACTAATATCATTCCCGTTATTATGAATCACTCACATGCTTCGTATAACTAATTTTACGATGGCACAGATTAACTTAGTACTTAAACTCTATAACCACACATAGACACATTTAAGAGTATTACTGTACATGGAAGCAATTTGGAAAAGTAACCGCAGAATAAATCTTAAACACGAATTCAATAGATTATTCAATGGAAATCTTTGCCAGACTGAAATAACTAAAACGTTACATTTATCCACACACATACAAACTCTGAGGAATCATGGAACAGCAATTCTAATTGCTCGCTACAACCTCTAGCTGTTTCCTAGAGTCTCCAGGCTGGCTTACCACGTACTCACCAGTGCCCGCCTCTCATTGATTGAAGCAATAATCAGATTCGATCGATCAACACACAAAACGCTTCCATCAGCAGCTAAATAAAGTTTCTCTTCGAAAATTAAGAAACCTTGAAAGCATAGGTAAAGAAAATTTAAGCGCCTATTTCGGTATTATTGAGGGTCAGAGATGATATTCTTTTGGCGCCGGCAACACATCTAACATATCAGTCATTAAGCTGACTCAAAATCAATAGGCCAAAGGGAATTTTCGATTCTTAAATTTTATCTATATTTTTAAGTTTTCTTGTTTTACATTGGAAATACGAAGCTATAAAATGACTCTCCTGTTTTGCAATGTGATAGGTATTATCAAAATCTCTACAAATGTAACTTTTTTATTCCAATTGGTCGAGCAAATTTCTCTCGTAGAAATATTGTTCATTTATTGCTTCAGCTTCTATGTTCATGCGCTCTTTCAGTGTGCTAGATAATTTGTTTAACTGCAGGACTCAACTGAATAACGTGTGGACAATTTAGAAAATAATCAGTAGGATTCGAACTTAGAAATCGAATATTAATCAAATGCTACTTTATAAATTGTAAAATTTATAAAGTAGCACTTTATTTTCCTATATCTGTTGTGGAGAAGATAGAGAGAACATATCATGATATGTAGATAAATTTAAATACTAACCTTTGCTTAACCTTTTTTGATAGGACTTCTGTGTCATGTAAACAAATATTATAATTTGCTTAGCCGTAATTGAGATTGGCCCACAATCAGTTTTGAATATCTCTCACTCAATGTCGATGCTGTTTACCAACAAATGGTTCCTTTGCAGTTGAGTTGGCGACAGTGTAAAAATATATAAGTATATTTAAAAGTTAGGCTAGGTTAAAGGAAAAAGATGGTAACAAGCTGATTGAATTTTATAACCTATAACTAGTTCCTAAGTTTCATACGTACGTCTTCATAAGAATTGTAACTTTCTCTATTTCAGCTCCTGGGGTCGTAACTGAAATATACAAAACGTTAAGACTTTTGATAGAACCAACTTTCTTTAGATTTAGGCCTACTCCATTAATTTATAAACATCAAATCATAGCTTTGCCTGGCTTTATATCTCGTCTACTTTCTTCCAGTCGACAAACAATTACTTTGATAACATTTTATCTCTCTCGGGCAGTTTTTCCGGAATTAGTTGGGCAGATGATTGCTGAGGGATCATTGGTAGAAAAGAAATCAATGCAAGTAAAATTGCTACCGGAATTTTCTGTGACAGCGCATAGCTGCGCACCGGCCTACATGGGCCCAATCCGTCACAGAAAACAAATACAGGCAGAGAGAGACAGACACTTAAATCAGAGGCGAAATTATCTTTTTCAAAACTGGTAGTTGTCAATTCTTCGAAAATTCATTGACTAAGGGATATGGGTCAAACCACAAGAAATTACTAAGAACTAGAGAAGGCTGTATCATATGCTCAAAGTTCAAATCTCCGCGTCACGATCTCCAGAATATTTAGTATACTAATTGAATATGGCAAAGGCGAGTAGAAAGATGAACATTTCTGATGGCATTGGGACATGGTTAGATTTGCACTTGTGGGGACAAGGGTACGTATGGGAGGATCTGCGCACGAAGACGTGATGTACAGCGACCGATGACTCGACCGGCAATCGATCGGCGCTCAGTATAGTTTATCGATTGTACAGTGAAGCGTGGACGTCGCCTGACTGAAGAGAGACAAGAAAACAGAAAATATATCTACAAAATTTATGCCGCTAGAAACAGTCGAAAACTGAATCTATATCCGAAGTTAAGTTCTAGGTTTGACTAAAGTTTATTTTAAAAATTTAACTTTTCCATATTTCATAACATAGCGCAATTCAAATCAATAACATATAACTAGTAATAACATATAACTAATTTAATTTAACTGGGTTAATGTTGTCTGTTAGTACTTGATACTGACTGCGATATTTACATGTACATACTAGGTATCAAAATACTAGTAAACTAAATTCAATTATATTATCGATCTACATTCGATCTCTACATCTAGAAATGTTACCAAAGAAAGCATAATTTAAGTTTTAGTTTGAAAATCCTTGAATATGAGAAGAGAAATCAGCATAATAATAACTGGTGCATGCAACTGTGCAATGTGGCATATTTATAGACTACTCGCTTATATCGATAATAACAAACAGTAGGTCAATAAATTTCTTTTCTTTCTCTACGGTATAATGTTTTCAAAAATTGCTTGGGTAAATCGATTTATAGTGATATGTGATAGGGATTGTCCCTGGCATCATCCTTGTATGAGGAAATGACGTTAAACATTTATTAGTGTTATTTTTTATTACTATTATTATAATTATTTAAATTTAAATTTCTTTTTTATGTAAAATCCGAAAAGAATTCAAATATTGGTACTAACATAATTGGTTTTGTTAAAAATGGTATTATGCTGGGCAGCTTGTCCTACATAGACGTCAATACCTATCATCATAGTCGTCGTAATAATTTATCTCTCACCTGCACCAAACGCGAATCTCAACAACATTACGCTATGGATTTATTATCAGGAAATAAGCTATATTTATCTAAAATTTAAAAAAACTATCAGAACCTTTTATATCCAGAAACAAAAGCTTGTCATATGCTCGACATTTTTTGTATGGGTTATATTGCCTGAAATAACGTAATAATAGACAAATTAAAAAAATAATAGCCACTTTCATTGACATCAAATATTAACCATCCTTTTTGTTCATTTAAATCTAAAACTCTGAACTATTATAGATTGCCATTCCTGCTATATCCAGATTTCTTCGGTAATAGTCTTTTAATCAATAAACTAATACTGCTTAATAAAATACTGCTGAGTCACAGATGTTAAATAAATAGCCTTTAAAAGCGACGTGATACTTCAGTTCTTAGCTTATAATTAGTGCAGTTATTGTGACATTATTTCTGCTACTTTGTTCACATCGACCAGTTTTTAGAACATAGGATTGACACTACCGACACCTGCAATTATTCGTAAGTGATAGCGAATTCTGGGCTTTAAACCAATTGAGCGCCCATTTGTCAGACTAACTGAGGTCTAGCTGCTATATCGGTTGCGGCCTTTTATGTATAGGCTGCCTCATTTTCAAATTAAATGTTATAGTCTATTATTGCAATTTGATTATTCTTCATGTATTGAAAGGAATGCCTATATTAAAACAGTACTGATGCCTTTCGTAAAAGGTTAGTCAAGGCCAATTTAGTATGTTTTCGGCATCGGCTATGTAAACAAGATAAGAGGTTGTCCTGACATTTAAACGTTCTGCTAAGAACGATAGCTTTAGATTGATAGACCAGCCGCTGGATATAAAGTGAATTTGAGGTTATCCGATAAACAGTACCATGTACAGGTTCCTAACAGTTTTTATTTGAATGTGAAACAGCTCATCTTAACTATGTACCAGTCAAGCTGCTGCTATATTATTTGAAAATCTATAGACATACAAATGTAAGCCCTGAATAGGCTTAATACATTTATGAATTTGTGTATCAATAGAGATACTGCGCTTAGAGTCAATGTTCTGTATGCACAAACCTGGCCGTTCAAAATATGTAGAATGTGATTCACATATGAATTACGTGTATTTAGATATTATACAATGCATAAGTTTTCTGAGCTAACCCTTTTACCAGTATAAAAATGGGATCTATGATGGCTTAAAATAAAGCCATTGAATGAAAAAGCCAATGAAGCCATTGCCTTAATAGGCCTACTTACAATTTTGTAGATTTTAACTATGAATCACTTATGTTTCAGTTATACACATATAACAAATACTATAAAAAAAATTCTTGAAAATAGGTTAGGTTTCTTATTTTTCAAACGATTTCATTCAACTTAAAAAATTATATATATATACTGTAGTTAGTGAAGAATGCTCCAGCTAAAGCTATGGTAGTATAAATTAAACAAAGTACACTCAGGAAAAGTAATAGGATCGTATGTTATTGATATGTATGCTGTTAGCATATATGTTGCTATTATACTTCTATAAGTTGTTGGTATATATTTTTAGTGCATATGTTTTTATATATAATGGAATGAATCTAAAGTTCAGATTAAACCTAGTATAGCCTAACAGTCATGATATTTTTTGAAATAATTCTCAAACTGCAAAAAATTAAGTATTTCGAGCATTTAGCTCTATTAGCAAATCCGAGAAGTTAGATATCTTGTGGTAGAACAATGCAGGCCAACAGGTGAAAGAGACTGGAAAGCTTTGTGTACACGGGAGTTGAGTAAGAGTTGAAAGAACTCTATTCCGCCTCCTATCCATCACCAGCTTTTCTCCAGTTCTAAGCCTCAACGTGTGCTAATGGCTATACCATGAAATCTGGCTGCATCGTCATCGAGCATATTGATCTAATATGTCAAAATAGGATTGCAGTAACGCTCAATTATAAAAATAGCAGATTTTAAAAAGTGATTAGTTGGATATTTAATTAAATTATATATTGCAATACTAAATATAGATTAAAATCTATATTTAATAGATATTAACATTAAATAATAACATATCAATAATTAGAGTGCTACAGTCATCAATGACAACATCGCACACCATTGAGACAAAATCAAACCGGCGAGCAAAAAGAAGGTCCAAAAACCCAGAAAGTCAGTTCAAAGATAATATTATCCTTTGTGCACAGTACAGTAAAAAAGCTAAAGCTAATGTTAACGTCAGTTTCCTCACTCGAAAGCGATGTCAGTGACGGGAGAGCCCATGATTTGAACCCCGCACATATAAGGCCGCGATTGAATATCTCACCGACATCGCTACTGGCTCCAGTCATAATAAATTTAAGTCACATGAAAGTGAAGTCGTATTCAGAATGAAATGATTATAAAATTAATTTAATATGAAAATCATTCAGATAATATTTTTAAAACTTTAAATCTATTCTACAATGGAAATTTTGTAATATATTTCTTTTTTAATTGTAATAGCCTATAGGCCTATTTCTATTTTAATTGTAATAGCCTATATTTAAATTTTAATTGCAATAGCCAACATTTTTATTTTAGCGGATAAAATAGCAAATGCTTTTGATTTTCTCAACGAACTTTTGATGCCTACGAGATTCATCGTCTTTCCTTTTGCGTAGGAGGGTTGAGCTTTTCCAAACACATGCCAGGCAGGCTGCACAGCAGTTGGTGAATATATTTGCACGCATCTTGCACATAGAAATGAGACTGGATTCAGTTACCGATGAGAATATCTGCTGGAGTCATCCTAGCATAGCTTCGACGATTCATCATTCCATACGTCATTGTTATTAACGAATTCAAAATGGCGATTACAGCTCGCCTGCCAGTTGTTTCCAGGCGACCATCGAACATTCCGTTGTTCCATCACAAGCTCCATAAGTCTTCCTTTCTCCATCTTTCCATCATTCCATCAGTCCGTGAAAGCTTTCTAACTTGTGGGCTCTTGCATTGTCAGATTTTGTAACCGATATCAGATCGTAATTAACCTTTCAGAAGAGAGATTAATCAGACAATAATGCAATATACGACGTAATTTTTAACTTAGAATAAGACAAGACAGATATGAAATGCTATATGGCATTGCATGGCTCTTTTTATGTACAAGTTGCATTCTATTATGGTATTTTTGCAGTATTTGAATTCTCAAAGAGCCCCACAAATTTGAACATGCTGGAATTCAATCTATGTCGAAATATAAATATGTATTACATTTTTTATTCCAGTATGGACTATGTTTCCAACTATTTTCTATAAAAGTAAGAAACAACATCTATTTCCGAGTACAAAAATACAAATTTGATCATGAAACATAAAGAATGATTAAATTTAGACGGCGTATATTTGTTTTATAGTAATAAAAAATTATCACTCAATACGCCTACCATTCCTATAGTTCACTGTAGATGTATATAAGTATATACATAATTTTATATTACAAGTAGTATTAGTGGTTTTTTAAATAACTTGTCAAACATTGACCTTTGCCGCCTCTAAAGTTGCTGTATTTTAAAATCAAGTTGGCCTAATAAACATGAGTATAAAGAATTAAATATTCTGCACTGTCTCTTAGATGCACCCTTAGCGATGACAAAACTCTAAGATAATTACAAACATTTGGCTAATTATTAAAAATCTAAGAAGAGCTTCAAGAAACAATCTGTTTATACAGTGTCTATAAATTAAGTAAATGTAGTAAAAAAGTGTCTGATTAGAATAATTCAGCAATAAAAAATGAACAAATATGTGCATTCTTCTCCCTAAATAGACTCCATTATTCTGTTTCCGCCCATCTGTAAAAATCAATTATACTGCATAGTGAATATTTATATATATTAAGTGAGATAAGAAGTAGAAATGTCGACAATATGTTTGATAATATGACAATATAACAATTAGTATGAAAATAGTTTAATTTCAATAGATTGTTAATATGTGAATGCTAAGCAACTAGCCTTTAGTATTTTAACAAACAACCAGCGAAAGATCCGTTGTTCATTGCTTAGCAGTTAAGAACGTAAACAAACAAAAATTTATAGGAAATTTAATACAACTTTGGCAGACAATATAGGCCTATAGAGAAGTATTTTTTTCTTAACTTAAAGCAAATTAAACTAAATCATCGATATTAGTTAGCTTGCAACATGCGAGGTTTCTGCATGAGAAATCTAAAGCAGGCTAGAGAGACGCGGCAGGCTCTACGACGGCTAGCTCGCATAAATTCACTCGTCGTGAGAAATGATATACGCCGCTCGTACATCTTCAGTGAACGGCAGCGAGCGATAGAACAATCCCACTCTCGCTTTCTCTCTATGACGACTCTTAGTGGGTTAATAGCGACAGAGTTTTCTCGTAAATCTAAGTTGTCAGTTGACGTCGATTTATAAAATATTGTCTGTATTCACCCGGTAATTTATTATGGTAACTGTAATTTACGTATTAATGTTATGCAATCACCGAATTTAGAACGTTTTAGAATAATAGCAGTTAGATTTTTAACGTTCACGGGAAGCGAAAGATTTCAGTAATTTTATGACAATAGTTTGGCGGCTTCATAGATCTCTGTAATTTTAATCAACATTAAAAGTAACGTTACAATTTTAATCAATTTTGAAAATAGACAAATTAAAAAAAATAATGATAGAGTTTGAAAAAAGTTTACGTAAGCTTATATTGTGCAAATTTATAAATAAGACTGACTTAAACATGGAAAATAATTTAAAACTTAGTACATTTAATACTGTAGGCAACTAATACATTTTGTCCAATGGAGGAATAGACTAGGGTAGATGAACAATAAGGGTGTATGTCTACAGTGAGATTCTAGCGTATTGCAAAGGCTCGTCGACAAAAGCAAATACCGGAACTTTAGCTAACATGAAGGTCCCAAAAATTGACAAAATCTATCATCAGATGTTCAATTGTTCTTTGTAATACTAAAAAATTGTTGGCGATATACCTGTAAAACTGTTTCTGCTTGTTGAAACGATTTTTTTAGTGAGAAAAATTATTTTGAATGGAAGTCGTTTACAGAATTAGACTCAATTAATTTTCCAGATAACATTTTTACTATAAGGTCTATTCAACGAATTTCAGATTTTACTTAGTCTTTTAAACAAATTAAATTTAAAGAAATAATTAAGATTTTTTTATTTTTTAAATTTTTTAAGAGTTTTACTCTTAGATATGGAATAATTAGACTGATATGCTTGAGAACAATCATTCAAGGCCTTGAAGAAAACTGTCATTCATTCTATCAGTATCATAATACCTGTCCACTGTCTGCATATCTTTATGAATAATTATAGCCCAGCACAGAAGCATAGTTTCCACATTGATCTGTGCAACTTAGGCTACACTTATTTCAGCTGGAGATGGCTTAATACTTTAGAGACTTAAACTGTGCTATGAATTCAGTAATTGAAGCGGAAGTCGATGTCGTGTAAACATTTGTTTAGTTGGCTTTGGGTCATTAGTTAATGGGAGGACGATATACGATACATGTTCAAGGTCAGGCTAATGGCAGAGCCGCCTGTTCAGACAACTATGATAATTGTTTTGTGTCTCAGCACAGCTGCTATACAGCGCTACCACCGTCTGCTTAGTGTTACTCTAATTGAAAATTTGAAAACCGTTGTTTTAATTTCTCTCTCTGTTCAAATCTTTGGAAAAGGGATATTGATCTGAATTAGTTACTATTTAAAGTATAATATTCTACTACCGTTTTAAAACATCATATAAAGCTTTCAATTTCATTTTTAGTCATGGACAAATTTAAGCCTATGGTCCTTAAATTTGTTAAAAGCTATTACAAATAGGGATAAAATCTCTAAATTCCTATTCTTAGACATTACAAGTTAATTTTAAGCTATTTTAAAAATATAGAAGTTTGCTTATAGGGGTGAATTATAAAACTAATAAAACTTGTAAACTTATAATAGTAAATGTAGTACAGTATTACTATACATGTTGTTTATGCGTTCATCGTATTTCTAATTGAAAAAAAGTTATTCTGCATGAACATGTAACAAATAAATATTATATCATGGCTTCGATTATAATCTAATCAATAGGTTATATAATTACATAAAATGTCTCTATATTCGTTGTAGACGTAATTCTTCAGTTACGTGCAGTTTTAAAATATATGCCGATTTATAAAGCGAAATGATAAACATATTCTGTAATATCTAAAACAAAAATTTAAAATGAGCTCTTATTACATTAACTCGTTAGCAAACTATTGTTTCCAAGGCGGAATGAACGGACGCACGTCGTCCGGATTGCACGATTCGGGAGCAAACACAGGATACTCGCAGTTCAGAGGTTCAGTGAGCGGAATGGGATTCAGCGCATCCGGGCCCTACACCCAGGACTATTCTTCCGGATATGGATACTCCAGCTACGGATGTATGAATCCATCCAATCTAGATTCCTGCTCAATTGCTGGCGCTGGACAACAGATGGGAGGCTATTACAATTCTCTGCATAGCGGTCATCACACTGGCCTGGAAGAAATGTCCAGACATATTCCAACATTCGGATCACTGAACGGTGGATATGGTGTAAGTGGAGTGACAACAGGATCTGGAACCCTAAATCATTCCTTGTATCGAGATGAGTATGACCCTAGTGGTCTGTCGATCTGTGGAGCATTTGACTATAGCTCGTCTCTTGTCAACAACTGTCGCCCAATAAACAGTGATAACTGTAAATTAGAACTTGGCGCCGGACGTTTAGAAGAAAAACCAGAAAACGATTCCATGCGTAGAAATCTTGCTTCGAATGCAAATATTCCTATCACAGCAGCACGCTCTAGCAATACCAACAGTTGCAACAGCAATCGACAGTCTTTTCAGAGTAATCTACAGCACAATCAGCAGCCAAATCTCACGCAGCAAACGCCATCGCATCAACCATTGCAGCAGAAATTCTACAATAACGATCTTCCAATAGCCAATACGTCTCAAAAGCAGTATTCCGAGCAGATATCGAGTTCCATGGGGTCGTCTAAGCAGAACGGAAAGCTATCCGGAGGTTGCAGTCCCAGAGGTGAGTCATCCATGTCCTCGCGCAGTGACTCTCCGGCTAGCTTCGGCAACCAAGCGGACTCCGGAGAACAGGACCTGTCGCCCTCGGAGGCTGGAGGGGAGCAAGTAAAAAACGGAGGGACTCAGGGACAAGCCCAGCAACAGGTTTATCCCTGGATGAGAAGAATTCACTTGGCTGGTGGTTAGTATATATAATAATACGCTATATGTAAGACATACTATATATAGGCTACTGTATATATGTATATGTATATACGTGTATATATATATATATATTATATATATATATATATATATATATATATATATATATACAGAGAACATGTATATGCATACTAAGCATTACATAATTATAGTAACGTGACCATCCCATGATGCTATCTATGACCTTGTATACCACATGTCTAAAACTTTGAGTCAGTTATAGTCAACTGTCCTTTTTACAAGTTCCTTGAATACCCGAGACATTATTATTAATATTTATTGAATATTCTGATATCACAAGTCATTAGCTCAAAAATGGTCTAACTGGATTTCCTCCAGCAAAAACTTCACAACACATGATTCATCTGCCTTATTGTGATCCGTTAGATGGTTGGTTTTTTAACATTTCTCAAAAACTATCAGTCACTTTGGAGCACAAATTCCCATTTATAAAAGAAGCGTTTACATCACGATGCCCAGAACAAATACTAAATTAGCCCATCTATATCTCTCGACGGTAGAACGATATAACTGACCAGCCGCGTGGTATCAAATACTTGCTCTAAAGTAAACAAATAATATAATAGATATAATTGTGAATAGTTTAGGCATCTTTGACTGACTGTGAGCCATTGGCTTCCTTTTTCACGTTCTACATATACTATGATTGTAGGCCTACTCGTTGGTTGAGGAAATTTGTGTCAAATTACATACGCGTTGGCTGTATTCTACTGCATGTAAACTAAATTAGCAATCATGCCCGGTAACAAGCATTAGTTCAATCTATGTATCTCGTTCAATCTACAGCATATAACAATAATTATAAATGTCGTTGTAATGAGAAAGCTGTAAGGTTGCCGTTAAAGCAGAAATTTAACTTAACATTTGTATGAATGCTGGAGTGATTCTTACAATGTCGTCTTTGTAGTCTAATTTTGTCACACTTCTCTGACTAGACAGTTTTCAGCCGCTCTATTTTAGAGTTCCTCTAACTCCACACAAATTCATATACATTTTAATGAATGTTCTAGCTAAACAATTATGAATTGTGAAATTTTTTTTAAACTAAGTTTTTAGTTTTTAAGGTTTTACCTAATCCGAAGCTGAATATAGTTTCATATAATATTTACAGTTGGGTTGAAAACTTAATATGCAATAGGTCTTTAGTCGTAGATCAATTTTGACGTTGTCTCATAAATCATTACCACAGTGACATGCCATTAACGATGTGCACAGAATACGTGCAAATCGTCAAAGCAGATAAAGACTGACTGATATCCTAGCCTTCAAACTTGCACTTTTCTAAGTGCACATTCACAATGCAGACAATGCTGCTTGCAAGCACTCTATTGCCTCAGCAGTCTACGCAGAAAGGATGAAGAAACTAATAAATCACTACTAACACGGTGCGATCAGTTGTAAGCAAAGTGTTTTGTGTTTAAACACACGGGCGGGTTTTATTGCCTCTTTATTCACTCAATCGACTGATAAAGGCTCACGGCGTGGTTTCGAGAAACCCTCTCCACGCTTAAGGGACCATTACAACCCATTACACGGCCGTATATCGAGTTAATATTCAATCGATCGACTCGATAACCCCATCTATCGGGCCGACTGTTACAGTAGGCGACAAGATAGCGCAATAATAGGACCATAACAATCATGAATATTGCTCCATAAATGTCGTCGCCTCAGCGGCTGCCTAGCGCACGATTGATAGACAGCCAGGGGCGAGAGATGGCGGCCCGATGATACATTGCGCTTCAAACCGGCTGGCTCGTATTATTGTAAACATAGCCTGATGAGACACTCCAGACCCTGATAGATACACTTCACCTGCACTGTTCGGTGGTTTTACATTTTGATGAAACTCTTGACCCTAAATTTGCGACGAAAGCTAGAAGCAAGTCATTCTGGCTTTCAAATTTGACCTTACATTTTAATCAAAAAGTTGACAGATTTCTTCTGGTTGGATGAGTTAGTGGTTGGAAGTTAAAGCGTGCTACAGATTGGTAGGCATAGGATTCAAACTTTTGGCTCGCATTCCACTGAGGTTTAAAAATCATTTTGAATTCAGTATAGTTTCCGCCATAGTGATTTACATAATACAAAAAAAAACATTTAGTGTAGATCATAATAATGGATTAACCAAATTTCGTCATTAAGAAAGGACTAAAATGTGATTAGTAATATTCTCTTATTTCATGTGACGAGTCCGGGCCACTGAACAATAGACAAACCGTACACTGCGGGTGTTATAAGAGGCGATTAAGCAAAAACTGAGGATGGCAACGTGAAGTCACCTCGGATGCTAGAATTCAATGCTGTAGGCTACATTAATGTGGAAAAGGAACAGCTTAGATTTCGTAAATTGATTAACACGCTGATCGATGGATTGCATCGCATGGAGATAGACATCCTTCTATAAATAGGAATATTAGCACCTTGGACCGGCCACTGGATAGAATAAACCAGAGAGAGAGAGAAAGAGAGAGAGAGAGAGAGAGAGAGAGAAAGAAAGACTGTCTCTGTGATAAAATCTTTAATAATATCCGGGTCAATATTGAAATGACCAATCGCTTGCTGCGTATTTAGTAAGGAGCGACTTACCAGTAACTAATGAATTCAATGTGAAACTACCTCTGAAACCGTATTCTCCAAAGTTGAAGGGAGCGTTAAAGTATCAATGAAAGGTATGACATCGTGATGGGATATATTGGTTGATCGACAGAGAACCCTCTGTCAATCATATTCGATAGCCTTAAGTCATATTCATGAGCCATATTCCTGAGCCTTAAGGTATATACTTTTGAGTAAGAATATGTACCAGGCGTCTAAGACCTTTCAAAGCATCATAGAAAAAGAAAAAAATGCATATATAATAACACCTTGTGCAACTGGCCGAAACACTTGACTGAAATCTATGCCTCTGTCATGACGAATTTAGAAATAGCATTGATCAGTTTCTCAGCTAAATTGATTAATTAATATTATTAATAATTTGCGAAATGTCGTTATGAGATGAAGGCTAACCAGTCTAGAGTATATTTTGCAAAATTCAAAACCGCAGAGAGATTGACACAAAACCAACACTTAGGTCTGAACCCAGAAAGTGATCAATCTTACCGGCAGTTGATTAGTTTGTAAATATTTAACACATGCATCCGATGCTATAGCGTCGACCATCGGAAATATTCCAAATAATGGAACTCTGGTGATGTATGCTGTACTTTTTGCAGGAGAAATTATCGGAAGAACGACCGACATTAATATTACACATTTCAATATACGTTTAAATATCTTAAGCAGCGTATTAGTAGTTTATTTTTAAATAGAATAGAATATCTTTAAAGTGCTTAACCGATGAAAGAAATTACATTTATTCTTGCAACAGAAATCTTATTTTACATTTACTTCTAATTAAAATCTAAAGCGAAATATGACATACATTACCCTAGTGACAAAACTGATTTTATCTGAAATATTTCAACTGAATATTTCAACTGAATATTTCAACTGAAATTTGGATCCTGATACTTTAACAACTCTGTCGTGATTCCAATTCCGGTTTCAACCTACACACTAGACTAAAGATTATAAGATATCTTTCTAAAGAATTATACTAAATCATATTATCAATCTTAAAATTTTGACTGAATATTTAAATTTGTATGTGTCTGCCAATATGTTACTTTTAAATGTAATTTATTTTTTAGAATTACTATTAATAACTTAAAATAATGAAGCATAAAATTTCATTATTTTAACAGTTGATGGAAACGACGGCCTGGACAGTAAGCGAACCCGGACCTCCTACACCCGCCACCAGACTCTGGAACTGGAGAAAGAATTCCACTTCAACCGCTACCTCTCGAGAAGACGACGAATAGAAATAGCGCACGTACTCAACCTCTCAGAGCGTCAGATAAAGATTTGGTTCCAGAATCGCCGCATGAAGTGGAAGAAGGAACATCATGTTCCTCATCACGCTGGAAAGTCTTCCACTCCGGGTTCTTCCGGTCAGGATCTCGACCAGTCCACTCCTCAGACCTTGGAAGAGTCTGCCCTTGGCAATGAGGCGTGTTTAGACGAGGATATATGTTCTTCTGATATAAACCAGGCAGTTCACGATAATTCATTATTAAACGACGTGGTATCAACCGGTGGTTTAGATGACACTGGATTGTGTGGTTGATTTAGATATTAACTTTTTCAGTGCGCGAATGAGATACTTGGGGTGGAGAGACAACTTTAGGAGTTCTGATGGATATAGAGAAGAAACAAAGTATCGAAATTCTGACTTAAGATTTGAATCACTGGAATAATTGTACCGCTACTGAATGAGTTGTACTTGTACTGAATGTGCTTTACCTTGAGTGAGTTGTACCTCTACAGAATGAGTTGTACCCTGAATGATTGTACCTCTAAAGAATGAGTTGTACCTGGAATGATTTGTACCTATACAGAATGAGGGCTAGAGATTTTGATTGAGTAAACTATTTCGAGCACTGGAAACGCTGTATGTTTAAAGTAGGCAGATTTAATTCCATTTAAACAATAATTTCTCTATATTATTTATATTTGTGAATGTTATTTGCGACGTATAATTAAATTATTCATTATTCATTAGTCATCTAGCGATATTTCATTTGTTTGGTGTTCCAGTGTACGTACAGATGAGGGTGGAAGTCACATGCTGTTCAATTATCCATCTGTTAAAGCGTAAACTAAAATAAATCTGCAAAATATCATAATCATCATCATCATCTTCTTCTTCCCTTGAATACTAGTCTAACTAGGATCGAGATAGACCTTCTCTATTTCTCTCTGTCGCACACAATATCAACAGTCAATCCTATATATTTCATATCGCTCTTAATCACCGCATCCCAGTTGTCGTCCATCTCTCTCTCTCTCTCTAACTTAATCTCCAGCTCATGCTTCCACACCCCCTTCACTACATTTCTCTCTGCCTTTCTCACCATATGGCCATACCATCTCGATTAACACTCTAATTCGTTTTCACATATTCATTTTCCATTTTATCCTACCTAGTTTTGCCTTTTTAAAAATGTTCATTACGTTTTAAAATTTGTTACAGCAAATTCTTAATTTTTCTGGAGCATATGAGCTCACCAACTAAAGACCCTTTCTGACTTTGATTTGGAACTTGCTTGTTTTGTCTCCGTTTTGGGAACTTGCATTCTACGGTTGGTCTATTCTTCAGCAACCCGGACAAAACACGGGTTCCTAAGCTTGGTCCAACATTTTGTCCGTATCTTCTATATCCCATGTTTAAAATCTTCAAATGTCTTTAATAATCTATTTCCGATCTCATTTATACTGAGTATGGTATGTGTGCGGAGTTTGTTTTGCGTTGACCTTCTATAAATAATTGAAAGATACATGCCATGGATTTAAAGTAAGCCTACTTAGGTAAAATATGCTTTATTTTGCTTATTCTTGTAAAAATTGGCGGGTTTCTTATTGGATCTCATTTTGCTAGTACAACACGTCTGGAGCGGTGGAGTCGGGTTATAGTTTACGTCTAAAGACGCAGCAATCTCTTCAACGGTAGACAACAAATAAATATACATTGAACGTTAAATAAACTTTAATTAATTATTTCATTGGGGTAGCATGAAATCTTTAATTCAAAGGGAGAACATATTTCTTTATTTATGCTGTAGAGAACTAGTAGAGAGCAAGATTAAACACATTATATATAGAATATTTCTTTAATAATATTCTAACCTTTAGATTTCTTAACCAAGAGTATAAACTTCAATCTTGACGGGGCATTAATTACACACTCATTTTACTATTAATATTAGTATCACCACTACCATTAGCATTCTGCTACTATTATTACTATTATAGAATATTATAGAATCTACTTGCAAATGCTGTGAAGAAACTAGCTTAGCAGATTATTTTTTGACAGCCCCAACAACAATATTTAGGCTACTTTGTTGCTCTTGACAACAATAATAACTGAATTTGAAGTCATTTTCTTTGATTTTGAAGAAGTTGTTTATCTTTCAAATGTTACTATGAAATTTAATCTTAGTAATTTTCAGTATTTGTCTTCATATAATAGTATCAATTTTGATTCATGTTATCGACAGTAAAATTTCAGATTTATTTTGTTAGCAATTTTTGCATTAAATGTACAAATCATTTACTGTGTGAACAGGCCGCTATTATAAGATGTATTACTGTATATAGTTATTTATTGATTGGTTCCAAGTCTCGCTATCAGGGTAAGCTATGCTTATTATAATGTGGAGGCACATGTGTTATATTTTACAGTTCAATTTCAAAGAAATAATCATTTGAAACCAGCAACGTCAATTTTTAAAGAAATTCCCAATATTTGGAATTTGGTTCAATAATTAAACTAAATTCTAGCTTATTATTCTAAATGAATCTTATTATAGCAAACGAAATCGAATTATTTAATAATAATTTTGTATCTTAAATTGATGGATCTAATTGGACTTTCAATATCACTCACCATTGACGTCCCAGTTATATGGAAATGTAAAATATATTCACTATTCTATCACCATTCGAAAATTTGTTGTATTTTTATATACGTGTAGTAAAACGTTATAATGTTTCATTAAGTAAATATTTAGTAATATGACACCAGTAAGTTAACGAATTCGTAGGAACTTTAATTTTATGCATAACGATTAGGTGTATAGTAAAAAATTCAAGAAATTACTATCCGCTTGAAAAATAAAGCGAGCTTGAATTTCAGTAAAATCTGTCTACTGCAAATGCTATTGACTATAAATATAATTGAATGAATTACATATGCATTATATGAAACTTTTTTAAAGTTGGAGTATAATAATAAAAGTTTAACTACGCGAAAGTGTTTAGATTTTGTTGAGTGCTGAAATTTGTTGCGCTGCCAACTCCGATGCTCCACAGCTAATGAACTTACTAGTAAAGACTTGCTTCATTCACAAAGTAATTGTTGAACTGAATGAGAAATATTTCTCTGAAAACACAATCACAGCGAAACATAATGAGTAGAACTAATAGATGTTTTCAATCATACGTAATTGACATGTGAGAAGTTAAAGTAATTAAAATAGACATTCACTGCTGTAATTATATGGAGATTTTGAATTTCTAAAAACAATATGAAATTGTTAAAATCTGATCTAGTAATCGCGAGACTAGTAGTCGCCATTGGCATATCTCTATACCTCGGATATATTTCACCAAATTATTGATAAATACTACATATACATCAAGTTCAATTTGTTGTAGATTTAATAAAGGGCAATCCATCGAATTCTACTAATATCTCATCCAAAGTCTTCGTCTTTGAAATGATCTACATTGTTCTAAGAAATTCCCAAATATCGTTAACCTTGGAAAATATAAGCCCATCGTAGAATACACGCAAGCGAAACTCCTTCATCGCAGTGAGCATGATAGAAAGAGAATAGGCCAGATAAATTATAGGCTAAATATATAACAGGCTAGATAAACTAAATGCTAGATAAAATAGAGGCTAGATGAATTAGAGGCTAGATAAACTAGAGGTTAGATAAGCTAGATATTAGATAAACTAGATACTAGATAAACTAGAAGCTAGAGAAACTAGAAGTTAGATAAACAAGAGGCTAGATAAATTAGAGGCTAGATAAACTAGAAGCTAGATAAACTGAAGTCCAAAGAAGCTAGAGGCTAGATAAACTAGAAGCTAGAGAAACTAGAGAGATTAGATAAACTAGAGGCTAGATAAACTAGAGATTAGATAAACCAGAGGCTAGATAAACTAGAGATTAGATAAACCAGAGGCTAGATAAACTAGAGATTAGATAAACCAGAGGCTAGATAAACTAGAGATTAGATAAACCAGAGGCTAGTAAACTAAAATGTTTAAGAAAAATGTCAGACTATACAGCAGCGGCGCTACACGCGCTAACTGTACATCATCTGTCATCGCATTTAATTCACAGAACGTATCTCCCGGCGGACAGCTCGTTCTGATATGTAAATAGTACATTAGCATACATTCCGCTCTGTTCTCTGCGCACCGCTCAGGTAACCCCCGAGGATGGACGATATCAGTGACTGATGTATTCTCTCTATTAAGAAATCTAATACAATGCTTTCTTTATTTCCTTTTTCAAGAGATATGTCATTTTACTAGCCATAATTGTGCTAGAGTAAAGCTTTAAATTTAGCTATTAGAGAACGAATTTTTATGAAAGGCATTGACAGTTGAAACAACTTTTGAAGTGAGTTACTTTGCGAACAATGAACATCATTATTGTACAATATTTTGTCATAATTAGATAATATACGGACCGGTCTTAGGATCCATAAATTGCTTAATGGATGGATGTCGATGATATAGGCCTAATGGCAGTATCCACGTTATGTACTCACGACATAGGTCACGACTTCAGACATTAGTTTCTCAGTAGAAAATTACAACTATCAGTTAGCTGATTAATCAGCTAATCTATGAGATGAAATCCATATTAATACTAGGGTCTTAAATAGTGTAAACGTTTCCTGTATTTTAAATGTTAAGACTTGAGATCAGTTCTTTAACATTTTCCTGAATCAATTAACTGTTAGCAATTAAAATGTTAAATATATTATATTATGCATAATAATGAGATTAAGGATCATCCATCCATTCATGAATGGATGGATGGATGGTCCATCCATCTATCCATCTATCCATCGTATATGGATCCATCTTCATTTCTCGTGTCCATTAGGGAGTGTGTTGTACATTGAAAAATCTGCATTTCTACATAGGACATCGGAGACGGCACCAGGTGTGTTGCTAACAGAAGCAGTTTTGTTGAAGTATTCTGCAAAACTGATTTTTATTTCAACACTCTGCATATGCATGATCTTGCTAGATACAAGCAGAGCAGTGGTAAAATTTCAGTTTGAAACATGCCGTCTGCTCCTTCACTCCTACTGACTTTGCCATATCTTGGAGACAGCTCTAACCACCGGTGTAACTTAATTTCTATGTAATATTTTATGTTGCAGTGAAATGTATTTTCTGGTTTGAATCCTTTCACGACTAGGCCTACTTGTAATTTTTAAATTTTCTAACTCAAGCAATAAAAATTATCTGCGAACGATATTTTTCATGTCGAAAACGTTACTAGAGCCTTTCTGCTGAGAGTAGAGCTAAGATTAACGTCAATTTCCTCACTCGAAAGCGGTGTTAGTGACGGGCGAGCCCAGAATTTGAGCCTTGCACATACTGCTCCGCGGTCGAGTGTCTTACCGACTTCGCCACTGGTTCCAGCTGGCTCCACCGAATTAGACGGCTCCTAGTATTTCAGTATTCGTTAAATTTGTGTGGACTACAGCTTACTTCATCCTTTCCGCGTCACACTATGTTTCCTACTCCAGGATACGCTAGTCCGGACTACTCGTCCAATTATTCCGCAAATTCCTCTGCGCATTCCTGGTACCGGATTCAATCTAACGGTCGAGACTGGATAGTCAGTGAAATCGGCGCTGTGGGACTGCATCGTTCTTCTATTTGTTCTATGCTCAATGTTACGCTATGCATATCACCCTGAGATCTCGTATGCAGTTTATTCACTACGGTTTAATAAATATTTTCCTCAGTAAGTTATTCACATTTTTATTTCTATGTAATTCAAATGTAATTATACAAGTGCATTAATGTTTCGTTAAAGGTAGATTTTAGGAGGGCTAATGTAATGCAATCATGTCAAGAACGAGCTAGCAAATTGTGTAACATATAGAAAACCTTACCGATGATTAATAGGAGAAAATTACAAATAAGAGAATGATAAAAGACCACAGGCTTGACTGTAGTATGACAAATACATTACAGTAAGCAATTGATATTACTTAGGCCTATTTTAATACTAGATAGGTATCGAGATAGTCAAAGATTTAACCATATAATAATATATTTTAAAATGTCCACTTAAATGCTACAAGCATATCTATTTCAAGAATGATATAGTTAAGCGGCAGTATTCATTGAAATTAATAACCTAATGACAATAATTTACCTGAAAGAATTGCAGTAGTTTCATAAGAATAATGAAATAATATTCTCACTGCTTGAAAATAGAGTGAGCGTTTGTTTCCGAGAGAGGTGTGAAAGTATTAAAAAGCTTGAGTCCGCTAGTATTAAAGGCAATATGACGATTCACTTGCAGATTTAAAGCTCTTACCAATTTGTTGAAAAGGGACATATTTGGGAAGGACAGCAAAAAGTGAGAAAAAGTGTGAAGTGCTTGCACATTATTGTGTGTCTGATTAAATACTATGCATTAGAATATCTAAAACTGTGCAGCTCATGACCGAGTGACAACGAATACCGTGTAAAAAGAAATATATAATATAAAATATATGTATATAATCTGAAGATAAACAAAAATAGATAAGTAGATAGATGGAGAAAAAGAGAGAGAGCGTGAGAGAGAGAGAAAGACTAAGAGAAAGAATCAATGCTATTGCTACGCAGAACTTGGTCTCAGAACGGGATATGCGGTATCGACCACGTCCTTTTCTCCTCAAGGAATTTCCTGAGAAAATCTTATCTGCAGTCAGCCTGCAGCGGTCGGGCGGTACGACGGTCAGGCGACGGGTTCGAACGACGGCCTCTCCACGGTCGACTGATCAGGGACCTCGGAGACATTCTAGGGATATGCGGCTGTAGATAGCCTCTACTGGGGATTCCAACCAAGGCAAATATAGTCGCGTGTTTTATAGAAAATTCCATTGTTCTATTCAAACCTAAATCTCATTTCAGATCTATTGCAAAAGTATTTTGACTGATTTATAGTTGTATTTCGGAATTAAAGATTAGCGTTAGCTTGAAGTTTCATTTAGTTCCGCGTATTTGTAATGAACATAAGCTGATAGGGCGCAAGAAATAGATAAATGAAAATAGATAAATAGCAAGAAACTTAAATGAAATTAATACTTATATTAAGCTTCTTGATTTAACTAGTCAACCCTGAGAGTCTATCGAGGCTTTTAATTTTGAAAACAATAATGCTTTTTCCACATCAGCGAATTATACGTTTTATGAAATAATTTCATTTAATAGAAACTATATCGTTAGGTAGTTCAATTAAAAATCGTAGCTTTAAAATAGTCTTTAATGGCAAATTCACAATTTAAGTTTATTTATACTATATATTGGATTCAGATACTTAATGGATTTTAAATCAATCTAAAATATTTTTATTGCTATAATCATGAATTGTACTAAAATAACAAGAACTTTTATCCTTCAATTTTATATTGCAATGAAGAAGTCAATCAAAAATCCGAAATTTCTTCAAAACTGAACTTTGACACTGAGCTTCCAGCTGTGATACATTAAGAAAGAAACGACAGGATATTGACAAAGTTTCCAGAATCTTTGCTCGTTTGATGTGAATTGTTTAAACCAACCCAGACTCTGATTGAATGTCTTTGTACTAATCCCACCTGTGCTCAGGTTGCTCTCAATACAATCACAAGAATTTCCAAAGCTACGTCACTACAGCTGTTCTTGGCCAACTCTAATAAATTGTCTGGTATTAACAATAGAGACTATTATTTTGAAGATCATTAATAATAACCGAATGTCAGGATTTTTTATAGTTTTCTTCGATCAAATGTTACACACTTTAGGCAAAATGCAGAAAAACATATTATATTTTTGTAAAACATTTGCAAAATTTTAGTTCATTTTAAAGCATATAGGCATACCAATGAATGCTATGATATTATACACTTATGCAAGCTGATGTTGAACAATAAATTCATAAGGTGAATCAGTAATTATCAGCAGAATTAGTGTATGAATGGAATTAATTAAGATATGGGCGTAAGTGAAACAGTCAATGCATGTGGAAGTATACAATCTGGTATATGGTATACAATATGGTAATGATATTTTTTGTGAGTAATGCGGTAAGGGTGTGTACACCGTAGATAATGCATAATCACCATGGCACTGAAAGCATTCATGGCACAGATATAGTCCTGTACAGTACGTGTATAGCCTATACATGTATAGTGCTCTTGTTTCGTGTCAACATTAGAGACAATCACAATTTTCCTTTTACTCAGTCATTTTTTATACAATTAGTATTTACAAATGTTTGCAATTATAAGGAAAGAACAAAGAAATAAACTCTAATAAAATAAACTCTTTAAACTCTAAGGTAATAGTGCCCACGATTTAGAATGTTTATCGTGATGTGTGAATATTTATCGTGATGATCATGTGATATGGCTTCAGTTAACTTTTTATTTATTAATATTATTATGCCTACACCAAACAAAGTTTTGATTCCAAAATTGCATTCTTTGTATTCCTATGCATGTAATAGAAGTTGTATGTGTGCTTGTCACCTCTTTTGTATTTGTGGATGTCTGTGTGAGTATGCCACGTTGCAGTAGATCAATCATTAGGACTGACACCGGGTCTGACAGATGTACGTTCTATCCATCAACAACATCAACGTGAACACAGCGGTGTACGAATACAGCCGAATCTCCGAACACTGCACACTTACACACCCCTCACATACATACTCACTCGCATTGCACTCTTACACACGTCACACACACTAAAACACACTCACGTTCACATACATTGTACTCTTACACACCTCACACACCCAAAAACACACACACACACACACCCACACATACACACCCACACATACACAGGTATAAGGCAACTCGTTGATACTGTCCGCATAGGAAATAAGAGTGCATTACAGATTCTGATGACAAAAAGCTTCGTAGGCAGGCAGTATAAACGTATCAAGTCGTTTAGTGCACCAAAACAACAGAGGCCCTGTTTCATTCTCTATTTTATATGCTATTCTAGATTGTAGTTTGTCTAGGCGTAAATTTACAAGAAAAAGTAAATAATAAACAATATTGATCATCTATCTAGTATCTATTATTATTATAATTAACATGCAGTGGGCCTAAATATAAATAATTGCAATTTTAGAGAATTGGAGGGGTATATAGACCCTAATTATTTCTATTTATTCGTTAATAAACACAATATTTAGTTTTCAGTTAAAGTATAGTCTCTTGGAGTGAACTGTGCACTTGTTGTGCACCATGACAACAGAAGATGCTATAGGTATAATATAGTCCTAACGTCGTAAGCGCCAGTGTTAAATTAAATATAAACGTGGAAAAAATGCGCATGCGTAATAAGCAAAGGATGCTATACGTTGCCATGAGTTCATCAGTTTGATTTTCCTTCAGAAGGATAAAGTCTCATATCAAAACCTCTTTCAATTCCAGTTGAATAAGTGAAAATGACGCAGATGCGGAAGCGGTGCCGTGAGATGTTATATTTATGCAGAAGATGAGTAAGAGTGGAAGGATTCAGTTTGGCTGGAAGGTAAACTGTAGGGATACGAGTTGAATGGAATCCTCAGAGAAATATCTTCTTTCATTAATACTTGATGACTACCGTTCCATCCAACTCTTCCCTCCCTTCAATCGCTCTTCTACATCCAACTTTGCATTACTCTCTCTTTCTCTTTATCTCTCTCTCTCTCTCTCTCTCTCTGCATCTGTTTTTCCATCATTCGGACTCAAGGCATACGTTGCCGTAAATGATATGATTTCTAATTAGTTAAATTTATTGAACGTCATAAGTCTCTATTTTTGATCTTATCAATATATTGTGTATTTGTTTTCGTGAAATAAACCATTCGTTAAGATTTTTTTGAATAATGTAATTACTTTCCTATTGGAAGCATAGATACACAGCAACACACCTAAGCCTCCAAGTAGCTGGATTACAGGTCATATGGTTATACTTAAAGATAAATGTAGGCTTAACTACAAATCAGCCTAACTTTATTACTACGATCTTCATCGAGCATGTATTTACTATTTACCCTTCAGAAGCAAATAGCATTTTTAAAGATCACCGACTGCTTGAAAAAGAAACAAATTTTAAATGTATTTTCATTTATGTAATTATACAATATAGGCCTACATGCACGTGTGCACGCCTATCTTTTATGCCTACATTCAGAAAGAAAAGCTTTCTTTAAAAATTCAAAACACATACTGTAACATATAGCCTACAAAACAGTTCAGTGTGAATTAATTATTGTGAGCTCTAGATGTGTACGCCTATTACACCAGTACAACTCCAATATGTCATTTAGGCCTAAATTCGAATTAGGCTCTATCTTGTCTTTTGTAATTTTCGAGCAGTTCGTCTTTGTAACAATATATAGGCCTATTTTCATTGATTGACAACATCCAAAACCCGGTTGGACCAGGATGCAGATGTATGGACTGTTTGGGAAGCAAAGGGACGGATATTCCTACAGCGGGGGGTCCAACGTGTGCTCAGTGTAGTCCGACATTACTGACTTCGACAGGACGATGATCGATTGCTAGGAACAGTCCTGCACCCCCGCCACAGCAACCAGTCCACCCCTAATCCTGTCCACCCAGGATCGATATTCTTTACCTAACACTCAAACTGAAATTTAAAATTATAATTTGCTTTTATTTCTACTGATGATATGGAAAGAGTTTGGTAAATAAATTGTTGCTTATATGAATAGTTATAGTACGAAAATTTTATCGATATGATTCTTATTATTAAATGTGAAAAAGCTAATGTCAACAATAGTTTCCTCACTTGAAAGCGATGTCAGCGACTGACGAGCCCAGGATTTGAATCTCGCTCATACTGATTCATAATTGATCAAGATTTCGATTAATGGAGAAAATAATTATAATACTGAATTTAGCTCATGCATCTGTTCCATCATGTAATTTTATCTCACTTTATTTTTCATAATCACCAACTTTAGAGGTAAAGTACTATTAGTACATAGTACCAACTTTAGGACTATTTAAATTTGTAACTCCCTTAAAGTCTTTGCATCGCATATCTGCAAGTGTCAACATTTCCAGTCGACAAACGAATCTTTAGTCTCTACATATTATAAAACGTAGGCCCAACTAAATTATTTCTACATGTAGCCTATATGTATAGGGCCTATATATAAACCTATATATAGTATATATATACATATATATATATATATATATATATATATATATATATGTACATTATATATATATATATATATATATATATATATATTGTATATATATATATACTAATCCTATAATAAAAGTCGAACTAGTCAATTTAATTTTGCATACGTAAAATAAATCGCATATGTAGGCCTAGATAATATTTAGTTACTAATATTGGCCTATATTTGTATACATAATAAATATTCATCTTTAAAAGTAGCAAATACTTATGTATGGGGCCTACGAGCATATATTATATTTAGGCCTATGTAAAAAGAGAAGATGCACGAATCATGATCATGATAGCATAAATGATGCCTACTGCAGTTATAATTATAGTAGTCTAAAAACTGATTTGAGTTCTAAGTAGACCATCAGACGATAATTAAAGGGAAGCCATGCTTCACAATATCCAACCATCCATCATTCTTGTCAGCTTGCCACTAAACGCTTCAACTTTCAACTTACTCAATCTTCTTCACATTTTACTACAATATTGTAGACCGTACACTGCTAAATAGGTTTTAGAAAAATTGCTTTACCATCATCTATTAATGTAGGCTTTATACTCATTTTATCCGTTTCTGGAAAACAGTTGTAATATTTTAATATTAAGCTTAATTACCGAAAAAATATACTTTAATGAACTTTCCATTAGATTACTCTTTAGTTCCTAATTTTGTCTGAATCCGGTTAACATGTTCTATTATAAAAACCGAAGTTTCTTTATTTGTGATATAGGGAACAAAGTAGGCCTAGATATATTTTCTAGGCCTATTTTGAATAGTTTAAATCTCTTAAGTTTAAATTATTACCTTTTACACATTTATTGGTCTACTTCATATTTTTCACCATAATATTTTGAATAATGAATTTCTGCATTTTCCCATTAATTTTACTTAATAATTCACAATCAGTGCTTATTTAAATAATCCAAGGATATTTATACACTTTACTTCTATCGCTTCAATTCAACTGTCACACTTTTAATCACTCTCACGTATCCTCAATCCTTCCTAAACTCCGAGATGAGATGGATGGAAAACCAATCCTTTGATGGAAGGAACAGTAACGTCATCAGTTGTAGGTGACGGTGAGGAATAGTTGCAGGACTCGGTTGGGAGACATTCCACTTTGTGAGATTAAGCGGACGTCATATGGGAGTTGGGGTGGGGAGCGAATGGTCGAATGGAGGATGTGAAACGAGAGAAATCGATTAACTTTTAAATTTACGTTTTCCATTAAAGATCACGAAAGCGGTGTCCCAATAGAATTTACGGATAGGAGGTCCGGATGATGCAGCACGCATCCGGTGCCCGAGTGCCAGGTGCATCAAGTGGATTGCAATGAAAACGGTTTTGTTTCATTAGTGAACTGAATTGGTTCTTCAGATAATTATCATTAGTCCAGGCCCTAGCGGATTGATCTTGTATTTCTACAAGTCAGTAATTCACATTTAAGCTTCTTAATAGGTCTACACAGCTATAATTTTTATATTTAAGTAAATTTCTGCAAAGTTTATTATACCATTATGTTTTAAGAAATCATAGCGGTGAAGTTAAAACATTGAAGTTTTATTTTCTGTTTCACAAAATACATTAAATTTATTCCTATGTGCATATAAAAACTTCCTTAGTTTTCGACAGTTAAAAGATTAAAAGAGGCCACTAAAGACTTCCACACAGATATTTCACTTTAGAATAGACATAACCAATTTGACTAAAATTGAGAGGTTATCATACATATTGTCGAGCTTTTACTGATTGTGTTTTGTGTATAGGCCTAATATTAACGCGCAAGTAGGCCTACAACAAACAAGTTTCTACCTCTATGGGAGGTCAATGCAAATATACAACTGATCTATACTGTATATATATATATATATATATATATATATATATATATATATATATATATAACGTAAAATTAACACAGTATAAATTAATATATTTAAATTCATACGGTAGGCAAACATTATATTGAATACAGTATGGACTTCTATATAATGTATATATCTATTCACATTACTGTATTGTATTTATACATAGCCTATATATATATATATATATATATATATATATATATATATATATAGGCCTATATATAATTATATATATATTTATATTTATACATAATTAGGCCTATAATATAGCACTCTACCTTATATATTTGTATACCTACACATATTTCTAAAGTATACAGTAGGCCTACATATAAAGGCCTACTAGCGTATACCTGAAACATATATATTTACAGCATATTTATAAACAAACACACACATAGATACACACATAAACACATATATGTAGGCCTATATATATATACATATATATGTATATGTATATATACATATATATATACATATATATATATATATATATATATATATGCATATCTACAAGTATATATATATATATATATATTATATATATATATATATACTTGTAGAGTATATATATATATATATATATATATATATATATATACTTGTAGATATGCATATATATATATATATATATATATATATATATGTATATATATAGGCCTATATGTAGTGCAATTATAACTATATATGAACATTATATACATTTTTATTTTTATAAAAGCCTATAAAGGTGCTAATGTATTCAGTTTGTATAGGCCAGTATATATATTTATATACTTATAAGATATAATATATATATATATATATATATAATATATGCATATAATTTATCTATTATTTATATATATATATATATTATAGGGGGCTGTATAGATCCTTTATATATATATATATATATATATATATATATATATATATATATATATATATATACATGTATATCTATACAGCCTATATATAATCTGTATATATTTTTAAATTTGCTTATTTATTAATTCTGTATTAGAATGATTACGCATGGCATATAAATAAACGCAATTATTATTAGGATCTTGACAAATATCCAAATAGCAAATCAGACCAAACGGTTCAATATAAACCTTGTCTCAATAGGAGATATTACAATTACTTATTGTTAATGCCTAATGGCTATTCAAACCATGGGGGATTAGCTGTGGTTAATTCTCACATTGGAAGTCACATGATTTCAAGAAATCAGGGAAATTGACACGACGAGAGAGAAGTGACATCGGTATAACGACGCTCTGGAGGCTAGGAATTTCTTTATGTCAATTATAGATATTAGTCTGAGACGGAAATAAAAATTGTATGTCCTTTGTTAGGCCTACTTTAAAGTAGAATTATCCATACAGTTTGCAAATTATTCATGTTTCTAATCTATTCAATGACAAAATATTTCACTATGGGCAAATGCATTTAAATATTTCTGTTATAATGAATGAGGGCTCCGAGTCCCATTGATAAAAATTATATAAGTCCTAGTTTCCGTTTCAGTTAAATTGAATTATTACTATATTCGGTTATTATAAGGCCTATAAAACATTAAACTATAATATCTAACAAATTTTGTTTTAGTAGTTTTTCTTAATCAGCGCTGCGACTCTTTCTTTATTTAAATCTTGGCGGATACCTCTCTTAAACAGAATTGGTGGAAAATTAGACAATATATATATATATATATATATATATATTATATAGGCCTATATATATATATATATATATTCAAATATATAATGTATATATCTCCAAATATATTCCTACACATAGACTATAGATCTATCAATAGGCCTACATACATTTATATATACATATATATTCGCATATATATATATGTATTTTTATATATAGGCCTATATATATATATATATATATATATATGTATATGTAAGTAGACCTATAAATATAAATTCAAGATATATATATATATATATATATATATATATATATATATATATATATAAATGCAATATATATAAATTTATATATACATATGCATATATACGTATATATATATATGTATATATATATATATATATATATATATATATATATATATATATATATATATATATATGTTAATATATCTATATAATATTTACGTTAGAAGATTTGAGAGGCAAAATGCAGTAGAGATTTGGAATTGACTTTGCACGTTCATTAGAAACTACCATTCGCTCATCTTTACGTGAGAGAAAGCAGAAGCTCCGAAGGAGACGGCTGTTTGTGTAATTCTATATGATGTTTATTCTGCTAAACTGATCATCACTATTATCTGTCAACTATGTGCAAGCGAAACCCTTCATTTGTCTATGTAAATATACGAGATGCTTTATTCTTTTATGTG
>CAJHZI010000646.1:537500-562500 GCA_905160935.1 Enchytraeus crypticus | reverse complement strand
CACGGTTGACTGGAAGAATTGAATTGGCGCTCAACTTAATGAAATAAGATGCATGCGACAAATATATATGCGAGAGGAATGAAAATCACGTTCATACTGTGGGCGAGAGAGAGAAGACGAAGTGTAAGAGCTGCATGGAATCGAGATAATATTTTCCTTTCAGTTTTTCAACGGCATCAATTGACGGATAGTGATGGATGGGCGCAATATATTTAGCTGGATGGAAATAATCTATTCGTTATATTGCACACGCCCTAGTCGACCGACCTAATTTGGTTTACTTGTCACTCTGTGGGGTATGACGAGATGAATCGACGGGTGCGGAAATTTGGCTTGCATTCTAGACTTGAGGCCGAGCCCATCCATCATGCTGAGAAAATCTTGCTTGAAACCAGCGAGAAATTGAATCAGGATAAAAAGCGAAGAACTCAAATTCAGTGTGATACACTGTTGTAGAGCAGAGTTTAGGGGTATATAGCCCTACCGGCGTTGCAGACATGTTTGATAAGAGTTTACTAGTTAATAGTAAGCCTAGTTATATACTGTATGTAAAGTATTACTAATGATAACTATTTAATTTTCCATGTTCACCTGCAGTGTTCAAAACCAATAAGATATATAATATCAAATACAAATGTGAATTATTATAATTGAATCGTGTGATATCATTAGGCTAGATATTCCAATTAAATAAACTCAATATATAAGTATATATATATAAGTGTATTAGAAAAAAGTAGGCCTATTTCGATTAGGTAGGTCTACCAAAACGTAGAAGAAAAAAGAGGTAAATCCTTAATCATGTCAGCCTAGGCTTACATACATTAGTATGCGTGTACAAATGTAGTATTACATAAAAGTTATTTATTTGAGTGTAGGTCTAAAGAATGAAAACTGAATATGTGAGAATGGATTAAATTGTTGGGGGCATTAGTGATAGGTTGGCTCAGTCAAAAATGAGATGGTATGGGCCTAATGTGAGAAAGGCAGACGAGGATGTAGGCCTGGCAAAGAGAGTTTGAAGAAAGTAGATAGAGGTTAAAGAAAGGTACACCGCAAAATGATGTATGATAGGGTATAGGACAGAGAGGAGTGAAGAAGGTCTATTCCTATACCGTCCCTAATTAAACTGGGATGCAAGAGAAGAAAAAGGATGATGATGATGATAACGAAGTATTTATTTCTGTGCATCTGCTTATGCATGTATTCAAAAATCGCACTATTTACAAGAAAAAATAACAAAGTGCAACTGCGTAAGTCTAAATTTTTAACACATTTGCAATTTATGAACAGCTAATTTACTTGAGCGCAGACGCGTACACCCTGTGTGCACGCAGTTGCACAGCCTACGAGCCTGTGTCTAGAGGGCCAGCAGTAGCTGAGTATTGTATGTTGAATAGCAGCAGGTGGATCAATGAACCAAAAACTGGGTCACAGGCTTGGGCGCCAGCAGGTCTAACATAGGTCTACAGGCTGCGGCCTCGACCCTTTGGAAAACATCTCAAAGTTTACGACCTATCAAACGGAAGGCTGCGATTGGCCAGAGTGAGTCACGTGGTAACAATAATTCCGACAAGGTATGATAGTAAATCAAAAATTAATGGCGATGAACGCATTGTGCCCGCAGCAAATGTAGCTGCCGAGAGTGTATAGGGCCGCAGAGCTCCAGTCCGCACAACGTTCGCTTGTTGAACGCATCGTTATACGGCAGAAAAGTGGATTATACTTCTTTTTAGCCTACTTTTAGTTAAATAATGTAGTTGGAATATAACGCATTGGCGCCAATTCGCTGGATATTATATGTCGACTTGCAATAGTCAACCGATGTGTCCTGCTGTGAATGATAGAGTCGGTGTGCAACAGAAATCTTCATGCCAGGTTAATTTTGCTAAAACAATATGGCCGCTTTGTTGATGCGGAGTCGATTGAATTCTTTCCTTTCTCTAAGTTGTATGGCTTTAAATTTCATTTTGATAAGTGACCTATGTACATGTAGAATGTGTTTCTATACATCTAGGTTTTTATGTTTTATATTGCCTACAGTGTTTAGATTACAAAAAACAGTAACATCATAATGAGCTCTTTCTGTCGATTATTATGTATAAAAAGAAACGTCCCTAACATCATCCTTGTATGATGAAACGTACATTAAACCTTTATTATTATTTATTATTATTATTATTATTATTAAAAGGCTAAAGCCAAATTTAACTTCAGTTTCCTCAAACGATAGCATATCTATGACGGATAGATCCTTGGACGAATTGAATTAAACTAAAACTTAAAGCAATCTGACTTAAAAAACGCAGTCATCAGCTGACGATTGCAATAGCTGAATATTTATCCATTCATTGCCATGATTTTAAACACACTGGACCTCTGCCATGCGTAGCGAAATGCCTACGTGGTATAACATTATGCAAGTGTATGCATAATAACGAGCGGCTCCATGGGCATTGTATAATGTACACTGTTCTGTGTCTACAATCTATACGGCTGGTTTTAGTTATGTACACTGCTGTCAGCTTACATTGTATAGAGCACACTGTATTGTGTGTATAAGATTGGCGCTTGCTTTGTGCATCACGCTCAGCGTACATTGGATAGTGTACAATGTATTGTGTACGTAGGGATCATGGACGTCTAGATCATATCGTCCAGATGATAAATATAAATTTGTCCATGGTAGGGATCTACGATTGGTGCTTTGTTGTACACCACGTTCAGCGTGCAGTGTACACTGTACAAAGCAAGCGCCAACCGCATAATTATACAATGCCATGAACAGTATATAATGCACGCTGAACGCTATGTAGGCCTACAAACAAGCGCCCACGTATACATTGTGTATATACGTGGGCGCTTGTTTGTTGGCCTACACAGCGTTCAGCGTGCATTACATATTGTTCATCGAATTGCATAATTATGCGGTTGGCGCTTGCTTTGTACATAGCTTTCAGAGTACACTGTATAGTGTACACTGTTTGTACACGACTGGCTCTTGCTTTGTTCACGTTGAGTGTGCATTCTATAGTGTAGGCCTACACTGTATTGTGTGCACACGACTGGCGCTTGTTTGTGTACGCGTTGAGCGTGCATGTAGCTGTGTAAATCGTGTCGTTTATCTGCTGCGCAAAAGACCGGCACTGTGCGAGGGTTCGGCTGTATATAACTCTTTTCAGAATGCATGCTTAGCGTAAAAGCTGAACCCTGGAGGCTTCTCTTTAAAACATCATACAATTTCTCTCTTAAAATGTAGACTTGGGAGGATCCTCTCTCCTCTCTTCAGTGCACTGCCAAGTGGCAGGTTCAAGGCACATATTCATACTCAAAGTCTGCTTTCCCTCTCCATAAGAGCACTCCTTAGATCAAGAAGTTAATCCCTTAACCTTTATGCCTTATCCATATCTTATGTAGCCTATAACTTGGGAAAAGCATGGCTTCTGAGGTGGTTTCCCGTTGCCTTCCTCAAAAGAGAGAGCGACAGAGAGAGACTATAAAACGTGTATATGAAGCGGTAGCCTATTTTCGAACGTGTATAGGTTGCGAATGGGCCTATACTCACGTAGAAATTATATTTAGCGAAATGAGCTATTTTTAATTATTTCTCATTACACATTATGGTAAAAATAATTTCACATTTAATAAAGCTTTGCAACCATAATAATAGTCTTACATATATAAATAATTAAATATTTCTAATTCTCATAATTTAGATAAAGATATATAAACTGTACAAATTTTCATATCAATTTTGAAATTTACCAAGAGACATTTTAACGGAGTAGTAGATTTATTGTTTTGAATGCCATCTTGTAAACTTCTCATACATTGAAAGCTATAGACCTACATGTGGTATGTGAGCTAACCAAAATTTGAATTTCTCAATATCAAAATTTGAATGTCTCAATGGCGCAATGGTTAAGGGTGTATATAACGTCATGAAGTTTTAAATGACAGACCCTGACGTGAATCGAACCCTCGTGGGTTCGAATCCCAGCCGCGCTGATCTGAGAGTAAAATCTCAGACATACTGGACTGGATACACGGAAAATGGACTAAATTGCCTAACGGATATAACATGTGGTATTAAAAGTGATAGATGTCAACATAGTCGATCGTTTCACTATAATGCGTGTTATTATTATTATTACTAAAACACATGTCATGCGTATTTAGTTTCGAATTGGGTGATTGAATTTTTTTTAAAAGCGGAAGATCTACAACCAGTGGCAACAAAAGTATCGTAAAGAAAACGGACACCCACATGTACATATATTACAGAAGACCTGTATTTCTATTCTAGTCATCCACTCAAATTGGTTGCTTTCAATAGAAATACACCCTATTAGATGTAGGATTTGTGTAACGCAATTCTCAATCGATGCCTCTCTTTTTGATTTACTCAACTAGAGCATAAATACACTTTATACTGAAAGGTCATTTATGTTGCATTGCTTTGATACCTAGTCTTAGACCCATTGCTTTGATATCTAGTCTTAGACCTATTGCTTTGATATCTGGTCTTATATAATTGCTTTGATATCTAGTCTTAGGCCCATTGCTTAGATATCTAGTCTTAGACTCATTGCTTTGATCTTAGACCCATTGCTTTGATATCTAGTCTTAGACCCATTACTTTGATATCTTGTCTTAGGCCCATTTCTTTGATATCTAGTCTTAGACCCATTGCTTTGATATCTAGTCTTAGACCCATTTCTTTGATATCTAGTCTTGGAATCATTGCTTTGATATCTGGTCTTAGATCCATTACTTTGATATCTTGTCTTAGACCCATTTCTTTGATATCTAGTCTTAGACCCATTGCTTTGATATCTAGTCCTAGACCCATTTCTTTGATATCTAGTCTTGGAATCATTGCTTTGATATCTGGTCTTAGACCCATTACTTTGATATCTTGTCTTAGACCCATTTCTTTGATATCTAGTCTTAGACCCATTGCTTTGATATCTAGTCCTAGACCCATTTCTTTGATATCTAGTCTTGGAATCATTGCTTTGATATCTGGTCTTAGACCCATTGCTTTGATTATCTGGTCTTAGACCCATTGCTTTGATATCTAGTCTTAGACCATGCTACACATGAGCTCTGTTTTCTTATTAGATTGTAGTTTTCTCGACCTCGCTCAGCGTCGTGACTCGACCTTAATTAAAAGGCGGATGGAATTCATTTAGGATTTAAGTTGAAAATTCTTTCAACGGGCGAGAGATGTCGCTGACTTACTCTGGTTTGATTGCTTCTCTGGTGCTTTTTTCGAAAGTCTGAAAGACTTGAGTGAACTGTATCAGAAAATGTGGTATTATGTCTTAGCTAAATTTAAAGTCAGTTTCATCTTCCGAAGGCTCTCCGTGACAGGCGAGGCTGGGATTTGATCCTTTGGGCTTGGCCAGTGGCTTGTTGGCATATTGTTTCACAGGGGGTCAGTAGAAGCAGGGTTCAAATCCTGTGCTTTCCCGGCCATTGATACCATAACGACCAGGTCACAGTTCAGAGGCGGTCTGGTAGTATATGTCTTATCGCTTATATGCTTTAAAGACAAGAAACCGAAGTAAACAGATAGCTTTAGCACTAGGTTTAAAGCATAGGCGTAACCACGACCGAAAATCTGAGGGAACACAATCAGTGACGTATCGACGGGAGGCCAGGGGGCCCGAACCCCCCCCGCCCCATACACCCCGTAAAAAATTTAAACTATATTTTCATAGTTTTTATTGCAATTTATACGTGTAAATTATATATGTATGTAAGAGAAGTGGTTTTGGGGGCGGGAACTTAGTTCCACTAACCTGAATTTTTTCAAATATGGGCCCCACTACGGGCCCATATTTGGTATTATAATAGGCCTACTATGGGCCCTGTGTAATGGAAGATTAAAAGTCTCGGTAGTGTCATTATGCTTCTAACGTACGTTTTCAGACATCATAAAGCACTGAACGATCTCTCTGCCTCACATGACGCGGTGGGAACTACGAGAAGGCAGCGAGCTAGTTCCTATACCTCAGTAGAAGCAGCGCTGTGCGCAAATTGCTGGAGATTTTCTAACAAAACTCTAAATGATACTACAAAATTGCATATGCAACTTTCAGAATTCAAAAACGAAATTAGCAATATACTCATTCTTACCAGACGTGGCTACTTGGTCTTCAGCAGAAATTTATCCATAATGAAATTATGTAGAACTTGGTTTACTCTCTATGAATTTATATTGTAACAATTGTCATAAGTTAAACTTTTATGCACATTTTTAGAGCATCTACCGATGGTGATAAGTTATCCTCTCAAGATACAATATGCAGCCGCAATCTCTGGACGGGCCTATATAGTTTCATACCGCTTAGCTCGGCTAGCTGGCACTTTTCCATATTTCGTCACCCTCACCGAGCATACACTGCATAACTACAGATGTCACTAATTAATATCATGGAAGGTATCAGTTTACCACTCGATCTACAGCACGGCTCTAAAAATGCTAGTAATACTTACACATTCTGTTACTGAGAGATTTTGAAAATACGCAAAATTTCTTAAAGTATATATATATTTGAGCCTAAATTCTGAGGAGGACATTTACATGCGTGTTCCCCCACTATAGATTCTGGGGGGACGTGTCCCCCCTGTCCCCCCGGTGGTTACGCCAATGCTTTAAATAATATCCTAATAGGAGTATCTACTAATAGGAATCAGTTTAAAAATATCGTTACATATAAACATTGTTCTGAAAAGAAAATCAGTGGTGATGAAAAACACATTTATATAACACATTTATGTATAGTCTAATACGAATTCAAAAAGAGTTATTCTATTTATGCAAACATCTGTCTGATATTATCAAACTAGACTCTCTGGCTCTCTAGTGATATATTGATCCTACTATGCGTGTTTTACTGTGCTATAAATGGGGTATCTATATTTAAAAGTAAGAATTTAAGGTGCATTAACGTTACCTTTTTCAGTCCTTGCTCAATCGCCTCTTACGAAGTTTCCGGTTGATGTATACTTCAGTGGCCCGGGCACAACATGAGGAAAGGAAGACTTTCACGAACTAGACTGTCCATCCATATTTAGAGTATATTTTGGCCCAATATTTGGTGTGTAGAAATTTCGAAACTAAAGTATAATTTATTTGGTTATTGTTCTCATCTGAGGTGATTTCAAGAACGTCTCAAGCAGAATACACAGCTACAATCAGCTACCTGAACTCACAAGTAAATACGCGTGCATAGCTTCCTTTTAAAGTGTAGTTATATCTCACTATATATGCTGTCGACACGGGTGGTTCTAGAATCTCTAGATTGGAAGTGGAAACTCAAGGTCGTCTCCCTCAGTCTGAAACCATCAAGTGCATAAAACTGGGTTTAATAAGGGAGAGAAAACGTCGTGCCTCAACGTAATCTCAAACTCGCGACCACTGGTTACTCGAGTGTTCTACCACTGCGCCACAAGAGGTTCGTCTCTAGTAAATACACAGGTCAAAGAAAATTAGATCAATAACAGTGCAGTTCGTCGGCCTTATATGTAAGAAGAAGAAGGGAATAAGAAAGGGAGAAAAAAGAACAATGGAACACTGTAAAGGATTTACGTCTACTACTGTCATTATTAGCTGTTAAGGTAGAGTCATAATTGCTAACGTTCAAGGTATAACCATCATTATTAATTCTCAGAGCATAACCATCGTTGTGTTGACTCTCAAGGTATACCCTGTAGATCCGAATTTGTGTAAATTTGGCGACAGATTCGTGTCTGCGGGGTACCTCATTGTGAGTGATTTTCATCACCATTTTCTGCAGTCTGTAAATTCGGTGCCCGTTCTGCTGAGTGGAATCTACATAAGAAATGTCAACTATTATCGACTAGATTTTCTGCCCATTTTGTAATGAAAGATCGGTTATTTTCATTGATTGGATCTACTAGATATCACCTTACTAATGGTGCCTTAATTGAATTTTCAATTGAACAGATCACAACATGAATCAGTTTGGAAATGTACTATGCATGCATACAAGTGAGGCGCAATGCAAAATATCAAGAGATGAATCTAGAGAGGATAATAAAAGAGTTACATGATCAGTGACGTAAGGAAGTAGCCTATAAAAAAACTCACATTGAAAGTTAATTCTATGGAAAATTATCCTTCAATCGGTGCATAGTACATGTACATATCGGTACTATTCTCGAGGAAAACAACAGAAATCCTATGCAGCCATTTCTCTATCTAATGCAAGGACGCCGAGCTCTATAATGTCAAACATAGATTGCATGTAGCCGCAGCCGCTGTATCAGATGTCGTAGCATCACGTATTTGATTGGAACATTCAGCGGTTTAGTGGCAGGCAGAAACAGGCAGATAAGTCTGCTCAAAACTGTGATATTTTAGAAACCGGATGTGATATCTTGTCTATCCGACAAAGCAAACACTGTTGCCGAAAATATATTTCTATTGATCTTCTGCATGTACTTGCAAGTAGCCTAAGTATTTTAGAGAAATAATCAGCAGTGAGCCTCTATAAACTGGAGATCTGTGTAGGCCTAATATTGCTAAGATTGTGTATATACACTTGGATGGCTTATAGTTCTCAGTGAAAAACATAAATACCTCTCACCAGGGTTCAGATGTAACATGTAACGGCCACTCCACTTCAACCAGGACTAATTTTGAGAAAAAGTTTAGCTGAATAGAAACCTTCTAGATTACCTCAGAAATATCACTGGCCTAAAGATGTAGGCTAATTTTAAACATATCTACAGTTTCATCAAAATAATTGGCATGGTTTGATGGCACACAGATATCCTCTTAAACTACTTGTTTATAAAAGTATCTATTCTGAACAAGTGCTACTTATTTATTTAAAACTCAATTTACATATTGTACAGCATTATGATACGATTCATTAGCATACATAATACATTCTATAGTGCAGAATCAGGGCAAGTCTAGTGCAAATGGCACTTTTTAGATCCAAACACTTTAGTGCATTCATCAGCTAAGGAAGGCCTAACATTGATAAAATTTAGTTATACCAATTGTATACGTGACAATAACTTTTATGAATTAAAATATATCTATCATGTAGATTCAGACATTCTTTTCTCTACAGTTTGGCAGAGCGATCATTTTAAATGATGCAGATGCTACTTTACCTGCATAATATAAAAACAGGGACACCTAATTCAGAAATTGCTGGCATCTAGGACTCCTGCCTATTGTTTTTCCTAGGAGTGGAAAGTAATGCGCATCTCGAGACTGTAATTCCAGTGGAGAGATGGATTGAGCAACAATGGAGACAAGATGTCATCAGACAAAAGATTGATGAAACGGAAGTAAATTCGCCGAATCCTGTTTTCTCGTAGTAATGAGAATATAATGTACATGATTGTAATCCATTGTATTGGCTAAAATGACGCACGAGTAAACCATGACATTAGACTAATTGCATAATTTTTTACAATTATCATTTATAATAGAAAACTTTGCGATTTGTCATCATGTAGTTGCAATTAGATACGCGACACTTTTGATTGTTTTGCGATCCAACATTTCAGTTCAAGTTATTAAATATTTTACTAGATTGTGATAAATGGATTAGGATTCTGGTAATTAGAAATTTCGCTCGAAGAGGTATTTTATTTCATATAAATATCCTGCGCCGGCGGCTTAGTTATACTTGCACATTTGAGAAATGCTTGTCTTTCTCATAGTTTCAAAAATTTGCAATTTGTATTAGCAAGCTGCGATGAGAAATTTCGAAGTGTTCATTTTAACATGTATGCCTATTATTCTCTGAAGCCAATAGATGCAAAGCGCCGGAAAAAATTCTTAGAATATGAAAAAATCTTTGCTAAAAGCACCAATTTCTGGCGACACTGACATTCAAGTACTAGAGAGACTTGTAATGTGTGAAACCATGCAATTAAACTTTTAATTATTTTAACCTTAACATGAGTATAAAAGGATTTCACATACAACAAATTCCATTTGAACATTCAAATAGAATTTCAATTGCCTAATAATAGTGAACTATTGTTTAAGTGTTACGTTAAGTGAAAACTGAATCAGCTGAATGAATGTATCAATCAAACAATCAATAAATTAAACAGCTGAATGTACTTACCAAGAAGAAAGTTTCCATCTATTCAGGATCTCAATTTGATTCTTTAGTTGCGAGAAGTCTATGTTGGGTCAACTTTGCACCAATATAATAGCTTGAAGGCTAACCAGTAGCCAACAGTAGCCTACAGGTAGCCTCCTGATCAACTAAGTAACTTATAATAAGTAACTTATATATAAGTACAGGTAGACTCGTTATCAACTAAGTAACTTCAACTGCTTTAATGACAGCTTAATGGTTTATAGATATTCATCCATGGATAATGTACCGAATAGTGGTATTTTTAATAATGATATTTGCCAGTAGCCATCATTGGTTCCATAGCCCGGAAACCTGTCGACTCGGGCTTTGATTCTTAGATGTACGATTTGCAGATGATCAAGGAATGGTAGCGGACTGCGAGACTGGACTGCAGAAGATAATGGATAGGCTGAATGATACGGCATTGAGATATAGCAAGAAGCTTGTTATCAAAAAGACTATGAGAAAAAAATTGATGAGAGTGTCTCGTAATAAAGGTGAAATTAATATCACTATAAATGGTACGAAATTGGAAAAAGTAAATAGTTTAAAATATTTGGGTCATACTATAATCGATTACATGAAATGTTAGACTGAAATGTGCAGTAGGATTGCACAAGCAAAAGTGGCCTTCGGTAATAGGAGAGAAACTTTCAACGAATAGTCTAAAGAAAGACATAAAGATAAAGATAGTGAAAACCTTGATTTGGACCACGCTATTTTATTATATGAAACATGGACCTTAAGGAAGGAAGAAATTAGGAAACTAGAGGCACTGGAAATGTGGATTTGGAGAAGAATGGTGAGGATTATCTGGACTCAAAAATAAAAATACAAATGAAGAAGTTCTGGAGAGAGTTGGTACAGTTAGACAATTGATTTATTGTATTAAGAAACAAGAATAAGAGTCGGATAGGACACATTCCAAGGGGAGAAAGTCTACTAAAAGAGGTCTTAGAATGTAGAATGGAAGGAAAAATAAGCAGAGGCAGACCGAGATTAGGTATGTTAGATGATTTAATGACCCATTCATATGTGGACATGAATAGGAAAGCTGATGACAGAGTGGAGGCGCCATATACCATATATCTGCCAGTAGGCAGATACATGGTATATGGCGCCAGTAGTTCACTAAGAGAGAGATTTTACATTTAATTTTATAGCAATTTCTGGAGCCTAGTCGCTAACCAACCGAATGCCTCTTCTTACTTTGGTTTGGATCTTAGGTATTTGGCGCCTCTTACGACACGCACAGTTTCCATTATGTTTATCTCTAAATTTTTTTAAATTCTACTCTTGATTTTGTTCCCGGGAAATGATATCATAGCTTTTTTGCTTTATAAAGCGATGCCTTGCAGATTATTTATTTTAAATGGACACACAAATCTTTAACTATTACATGTAAGTTAATTATCTCATCTTACTAGATGTCAGAGGCTCTTTAAGTTGTAACAACATGTATGTATATTTGATGTATTTGGTTTATGGCTTAAGGCATTTACTAAAACAAGAGTTACTTTATCATTATCTTCTGTTTGTATAGACATCTTTACGCCGAAGAATTAAATACTAAACAACAAATTAATTATATGCAGTATTTCGTGAATTCTGGATATATTGATGAGTGTGCAATCATCTGCTGCTATTACTTTCATTTAATGAGATTATTAGAAAGCTGATGATGATGATGATTAGAACAATGTTAAGTTGTGCCAATGATATTGATTGATGAAATACAATAAGGCTAACAAGCAGCCATGTGTATTTAAGATACAAATATTTAAATACTGAATCTAATTCAGACTTTTTAGTCCTAAATAATTCCTAAACCTAAACTGTGAATATTACCAAAATATTTATAAAGGTGCAGCAGTTCATTGTGAAAAATATAAATGGGAAAGTGCCGTTGTTTAATAGCTTTCCCAGAACTGATGTAATGGTGTAATGTTTGTTTATGGAGTATGCAATGGTTTTTCCTATAGATGTAATGTTTTGTAATGATAGGCCTATTGATCTATACTTGTATCATTAGATAGGCCAATGTCTATACGACGATTTTATCCGCAGAACGCGCAAGAGCCTACGATCAGCAACGTTGAACAGTAAACTCGTATGCACTTCACAAGAAGTTGAAGTCCTAAAAAAATGTACAACTCGTATGAAACAGCTGTTAAGCCGATGTGAACGTTAGTTTTATGCTAGCTCTAATTTCAAGATGTATTATAAACCTGCGATAAATACAAGACGCATAAGTGAAAAAGCAATGAATTTCACTAATAAATTAAGCATATGCTGCTGAAGTGATGACTGTCATCATGTGTTTTTGGCATATATCAATATTGTGTAAAAATACATGTTATTGTGAATTAATGCTACATAGCTACAAGCAGCGGTTATATGTATAAGACGTCTGGTGCGTAACGGTGCTTCTGTTGTTGTACTCAGCGGTGCTTGTGTTGTTGTTCTCAGCGGTGCTTCTGTTGTTTTACTCAGCGGTGCTTGTGTTGTTGTTCTCAGCGGTGCTTGTGTTGTTGTTCTCAGCGGTGCTTGTGTTGTTGTTCTCAGCGGTGCTTGTGTTGTTGTTCTCAGCGGTGCTTGTGTTGTTGTTCTCAGCGGTGTTTGTGTTGTTGTACTTGGTGGTGCTTCTGTTGTTATACTCAGCGGTGTTTCTGTTATAGTACTCAACGGTGTTTATGTTGTTGTATTCAGCGGTGCTTATGTTGTTGTTCTCAGCGGTGCTTGTGTTGTTGTACTCAGCGGTGCTTCTGTTGTTGTATTCAGCGGTGCTTCTGTTTTTGTATTCAGTGGTGCTTCTGTTGTTGTACACAGCGGTGCTTCTGTTGTTGTATTCAGCGGTGCCTCTGTTGTTGTGCTTATCGGTGCTTCTGCTGTAGTATTCAGCGGTGCTTATGTTGTTCTACGCAGGGGTCTGCGCTAGATTGAACATATAAATATTTGATGACAATAACCACAGTGCAATTTACAGGTTGTATAATGTAATTTTCAATCAACGACTCTTCCGCACTTCAGTTCTTCTTTCAGGCAGGCTCTACAGGGTAGCGCATAAGTGTTAACACTGTGCTTACTTTGTCGAGTTCTTTGTTTCAAATATTTATTCTCCTTCCGCTAACAGACGACGCTAAAAATGTGAACGTTTTGTCGGTTAACTGCTTGATTAAATGTATTATTGGGCCTAAATACAATTAAGATATGTAGATACAAATAGTGTCAGGATTGAAACTTTGTCTAATATTAGGCCTATATAAGATAAAATTTCAAAACTATTACTTTCTTGCTAAAACTCTGGCAGAAACGATTGCTTTTTCGAGGTATTGAAAATTAATTAATTTTTGCTATTGTTAACACGAATTATAGCGAAATGATCAACTATGTTGATATCTATCACTTTTCATAACCATGCTTATGTTTACACGTTAGGCAATTTAGACCATTTTCCGTATAACCAGTCCAGTGAATGTCCAAGATTTATTCTCAGTTCAGCGCGGCTGGAATTCGAACCCACGATGGTTCAATTAACCTCAGAGTCTGTCATTTAAAACTTCATGACGTTACCCCTATGCCATTGAGACATTCATTTTATTGGACTGTCTATTTTATTGCAAATGACTGAGATGAAGTGAGAGCTCAAATCGTACACGTCTATAGATTTTAGCAAGAAGAATCAGAGAGATGCGAAGAATTAATAAAATTCTCTCTAGCTATAATTTGAGTAATTAAAAAACTAACTTAAACTCTTGGACTCCTAGCAAGGAAGAGAGGAAGAGATTGACTGATAGGTGGTTTGTGGGATCAGAGCTTAGACCTTGCGTCCATCCATCAACGCTTGCTCATCTTCCTATCTCCTTTCTCATCTCTGCTGACTCCTGCAGCTCTCCAGAATTATTTGCCAGAAACCATTATATGTTGTCCCACTGCTGTACTATTTTTAACTTTGAAAATGTATAACTTTTGTTTTTATTTTATTTTAAAATAGTTTTGTAATGAATTGTTGTTAAATTACTGAAAGACTTGAATTTAATTCAAAGCTTCACGTTCGTTCTTTTCACGTATTTGGAATATTGCATGCGAATATATGGATGCTACACATTTTGGCCATTGTTCCACTTAACTCTTATTAACAGATGTCGCCTTCTTTGCAATCTCCTGTTGAATAATTTTGATTCTCGAAATAATATACCGACTTTTTCGTTCCTGCATCATTACTGTTCTTTATTCAGCTTACTTTGTAAATGTAAGTATATCCGATCATTTCACTAGTAGGGGCCAAATTCCCTATAAATTCCCAATTCAACTGCCTAATCATAGCAATTCGAACAGCAGAAATTTGTCAATAAGCCCACATCCCCCGTGTCTCACCCAGGCGGTTCATGAGAACTTAGTGACGTTGGGTGCATTACAACTGACACAACGACCAGCTGTCAAAATCGTTTCTAGAGTATACAGTAATTTTAATAAAATTGAAGAAAAGTATGATGCAGAAAGTGAACATTGGTTTTTAAGAATAATTATTTGTAAGTTATTGTTAAACAATTTTAAGCAAATCAATAATTCTGTGATATTGCATTGTTTCCGAGTGAAAAATTACTTGTCGAAACACTTCATTACAAAAAGAAATTTCCATTAAATTGAAATGATTGGTATCTTAAAGATCTTAACGAAACAAAGATCTTGTTGTGGTGAAATTGAATTCTTTGTTATAAAGGCCTGCTTTGAACCCAGCCATATGGCTGCGAAGACTAAAATCCCTTGATAGAAATACCCAGCAGAAACATTTGACTGGATGTCTCCCGAACGTAAGTTAAAGGAAGCCTTCAGCTCTTCAGATATCTATAAGGATTTCATGGACAGTTCGGATGCATGTTGCTAATTTTAAGAAATATTTATTAAGTGAAAATTCAAAACTAACAAATAAAGATAAATAATATAATCAATAATAAAATATTAATATCCCCGTGTTTTGTCCGGGTTGTTTGAAGAACTATTTGAAATTTTTCCAAACGGTGACTGCACGTGTTGTAGAAGGCGAATAAAGCACTAAGATCCACACCAACGTCAGAAAAGGGCATTCGGTTGGTGAGCGCCTAGGCTCCAGAAATCGCTTCAACAATTTAAATGAATGGAAAAGTCTCAAATAGGGGATTGACTGATGAATGAGATGTAGAAGAGAGAGGATTTGAGACAGTCTGTTCGTATCCCGACCCTAGTTAAACTGGGATTCAAGGGAAGATGATGATGATATGACAATAATATAGATAAATACAATAAAGACTAGAGATAGACAAGTTGAACTATTTGACGTACAATAGTATTGCACTACTATGTAATAATTGTAACAATTACCATCCAATTAATGAGGAGTTTATCGCCCGTTTCAACACCCGAAGAGACGTTGAGACGGACAATGACTGATGTCGATCACTGAGGAATGATATTCTGATTTAACGTCGGACAAATGAATATTGTTGCAGATTTGATTTAAACTTGTGGAATAAATGACAACAATTGAAATCGACTTAAAATATAAGAATTTTGGAATGTTTTCCGCAACTGAGACGCAACGAAAATAAAAGCTCAAAATAATAAGTCGATGCGGAACTATCTGTCAAGATCCTGTCGTTAGCACAATGTAGTCGTAACGTTTTATAGGATAACATCATTATCATCATCATCATCTTCCTTCTAATACCAGTCCAAACAGAGTCGGTATACGAATAGACCTTATCCTCCCCCTCTGTCCCATACCATATCATATGTTAATCATCTGTTTTTCTTGCATTTGCTTTATAAAATTTTGTAGCTATTTCTAGAGCCCACGTGCTAACCAACCGAACTGAGTGTCCTTTCTGACGTTGTGATAGAATATACAGAATCATCATCATCATCATCCTCCTCCCTTGAATCCCAGTTTAACTAGGGTCGGGATACGAATAGAGTGTCTCAAATCCTCTCTCTCCTACACCACACCATCAGCCAATCCCCTATTTGAGACTTTTCCATTCGTTTAAATTTTTGTAGCAATTTCTGGAGCATAGGCGCTCACCAACCGAATGCCCTTTCTGACGCTGGTAAGACGTTCTGACAGAATAATAATGTTTTTCCAAGACAACTTCTAATCATTCATTTGTTAGCAATTTCTAGTTTTCAGTGTTATATTGTAAAGCATAGGCTAAATACTATAGAATTTGCCATGTAGGACTATGCACAACGAGCATGTTATAATATTTGGCTACTAGGGAGATCAAAGATTGGTTTGAACTATTATTAGTATAATTAAACAGTTTTGCCATGAAATGTGTCAAAGGTAACAACACTTCTTAGCACAAGATACATTGTTGGATATGATAAATATTGTATTCTAACGAATCTCTGGCAAACCTCTCTATAAACCAATGGAACTGTCTATTGGGCCATGCAACCGATAATAATGGGCAATAGTAAAACGGTCTATGCAATAATGAATAGACCTAACAGTAAATAAGTTATAGGCTATATGTTACAGGAAAATTTTGAAATTAGAATTTATATTTAACAAAGTTCGAAGCCACTACATGAATACATACTTCAATTGGATGCACTTAAATTAAGTTTATTACCTCCTAGAAAACATTAAGCTTTTTTCAATTAAAGTTGAGTTACGGATAGTTACTCCTTTGTACAAATTTTGCTAAATTTGCAACATGATCCCGATGGTAACTCAGTCAGGACTTTCAATTACTGTTATTTTAGCAGCCTGATCTACAAACATCTCCACCCATTTCATTCATAATAGCTGCACATATTTCATACAACAAGGAATCTGCTAAGATTGCAAGAAATCAATTATTTGTTACGTAACATTAGAATAGGCTATATAATTATTAAGTTTGATTAATATTTCATGTTGTGACTATTATAATCCCATTGTTGTTTCCGGTACACTGGAGAATAATTAAATCATTAACTGCACGTATCGTAAGAGGTCACTTAGTAGAATCTGAGGATGTTAAAGGAAAGCCATCTCAAAAGTCTCATTGTTGATCTAAGGAGTGCTTTTATGGAGCGAGAAAGCAGACTTTGAGTATGCATATGTACCATGAACCTGCCACTTAGCCGTGCACTGGAGAAGACAACGATTCTGTTGCTAAAATTCGATTAAAAATTAGGATCTTTGTAGTATACGTTATAATAGCATGAGTACAGTAGTATGAGTTATAGTAGCAAGATTTATAGTATCGAGAGTTATAGCAGCATAAGTTATTATTCGATGATAAAAAATTATTAAGGACGAAATGTTATAACATTAGTTTATATTCTATTGTTCGATGATTTGTTCAGAAGCGAATTGATCTTTTTAGCACCACAAAACTTAGGCTAAGACTGTCGCATAAATATCAACTTAATGTGCGACGGCATCGAACCTCTCCCAACGAAGTAAAAATACTTGGCTAAGTTTTTAAATTTTAACTAAAAATCACTAGAATGATAATTTCAAAATGGTCTGAATAAAATTGATTTAATGTTAGTGATTCATTTGAATTCGTTTGCGAGAAAAGTTAGACTGCTTAAGATCAGTGATCCATTCAGTCGAGCTCTCTGCACGTTAGTTTCTCTAGAACAGTTAATGCACTAAAATTAAGATCAACTTTCTCCATCTGGTGAATGACTTAATATTCACTGTAGCAGAGTGCTACCATGTCATGCAAAAACCTAATCAGTTTCTGAGTTGAACGATTATCAAATACTATTCATATTTATATAGGGTAAGGCGGATGAAATCTAAAAATGTTAAAGAGCAGCAAATATAATTAAATTTCAGATAAAATTTCGAAATAGGCGACTAGTCCCATAGAGTAAAATATTTGATAAAATGAGAGAACTCTAAAAAGCGTTATGTTTACCCCTCAGTCAAAAATAAACATAGAAAGAGGTTTTTATTGCTCAAAAGTTTCGTGATCATTTGAAACTTTATGAAAGCTATGAAATTTTCAATTTCGCTAAGACACATCGTCTATATTTTTATATTTACCTTACAATTGCTTTGCTATAATTGATATGCAATTATCTTAGTATATAGTCACTGCTAGCGATTAATTTACTAGCGATCATTTTCTTCAAGATTTCCCTTTATATCTGCAAAAAGCAAAGAGGATAGAGTTACAAAATAAATAATCATTTAAAGTATAATATTAAATGAGAAGAGCAAATAAGTTATTGAAGGATCTATTTGAGGGTTGAGCTCTTTCAAATGTTTTGAGAAGCGATTCGTCGGTACCTTGAGCAGTAATTGCCTATGTACAAGAATTGCCTGAGGTGACAGATTTCGGCATCAATTAAAAATGTATTTTGTATTCATTAGTTTAATTCTTGGGCTACCCTCCTCTTTGCCACGCCCTCCTGTCTGACCTTTCTTTAGCTCTGACGATCATGGAATCTTTAAGAGTTGACACCACCCTGAGAGGAACGAAATAATAAGCCTACCTTTCTCATTATAGTATTTATGTTTATTATCTCCAATTTTTCTACGATCTCATTTTGCTATGTTACAATGTTTCTGTGTTTCTAGTAGTCAGCTAGATAGAGCTCTTTCTGACGGTCGATTTTTTGTATTCTGTCTCGTTGTATGCGCTTTGTGTATCTTTTGATTCAGTTGCAAATAAATGATCATGCATGGTTCTCTCTTTCTCTCTCTCTCTCTCTCTCTCTCTCTCTCTCTCTCTCTCTTTCTCTTTCATGCCCATATATCTGAGCTACGGAGTTCTGGGGTGAATTACAAACTTTTCACTTAAATATTTCTTTCAAATTAAAAGCACGAATTTACTAATGAAGTCGATCGACTGAAACAAAAGACATTTAGCTTGTGGATAAGCTGTTCAACTTCGGATCTGTAGGTGCAAGGTTCAACTCCAATATCGGCATGTCATTGGGAATCTTTCGAGTCAGAAATTTGAAAATAAACTAGGCCTTTTACTTTTTAGCCTGTTACAAATCAAACATTGATTTCAGTAAAGGTCATTTCTATTGCAGTTCTTAGAAATACATGTCTATGACTAGCATTTTCACACTAAGACAGATAAGAACCGCTTAAAAGTGAGTAGCAAATGACTGGATCTAACTTAAACTAAAATTTTTGTAAAAAGGGAAATTAAAACTATAGACCGGTTTGAAGGCTATGCTATTTTAATCAGCCAATAATTAATCAAAACCTAATAACCTAAGCGTAATAATTCAAATTTATTTATAATTTAAATTTATTTCTCTACATCATTAATTATCTTATATGATTTCAAATTTGTAGAAGACAAGCGATTTTCACGTTCAAGATTGATTAATAACATGATTACTGCTTCACCTCCTATCACTCTCTGACGGGTGGGACAGAAATTCTTGGAGATTATGCATGGGTTAACGTTGCAATCATGTGGATAACGCGAAGGGATGGGGGGATGTGAAATGGGGAGGTTAGTGGAAGACAAAGTTGAAGTGGGGAGGGGTGGAATTGAACTCTTTGTTCATTGCTCAATAGAGGTCAGTCCACAACAAACAAAGTCGCTAACCTTCTGTCCACCGGGTCGACTTCAACATCTTCCTAGAGATGCATTATCATCATAATAGTCAACATAACAATTAGCACTTCGCTACGCTCTCGTTCCCATCAGTTATCAGGAAATTATGTGAATAATTATTCAACTTATCTCATCTAATGCTATCTAATGCCCTTTCGCTTCGCTACTCTTTTGTTACCAAAGAATCTTGTAAAATAATGAGATTTGCTGTATTTTAACAGGTATCAATCGTAAGGTATCAGTCTTATTAGGTTTTGATTTAGTAAGGTTTGTCTATATCGTGCTAGTGTTATTTATCATTTTGATTTTTAAAATGTAGTTACAGCATATTAACAGTATTCAAATCTTCAAGAACAGTTATTCAATAGAATGCATAAAATTTGTAATTTAACTTCCAAATATTACGATTAAAAATAGCATCAGGCGGAATCCATAAAAGACCTTTAAACTCCTTTTACTAACTTATTCAATCGAATGTTCCGTCTATTTAAAATATCTAATTATCTTATACGAATTTATAATTTCAGATATCTATAATATTGCTCTTAAATTAGACGCGTGATTAAGCTCTGAAACTTTTTAAAATATAAAAGTCTCTGAAATCCTTTGATAAATTTATGCTTTAAGTTTTTAAATTAGTATTTGAATATTCTTGAAATTAATTTTTTTAAATTTGAAGTTGAAATTATGATTTTACTTAACAATAGGTTACTGTTCTAATCTTGCAGCAACTTTCACTATATTACCTTACTTTCAAAGACTTTCTTTATTTTCCTGTTGTATTTTTCATTCTTGCTGCAATATCTTTATATTTCCTGTTACCAATTGTTTTTCTACTTCATATCTATTGCTCCTTATTTCTTGCTTTCTGTATGCTTCTCTATCTGTACGCCCTATATTACTTTACAAAGTTTACATCTGTTATCTTTGTTGCTTTTCATTCCTAATGCGTCGCTCTTTTCGTTGCAGACGAAATAATATACTGTTAGTAAATTCTTACTATCTATAGACTCTACTGAGTAAGCCTACGCAAATTTGAGATTGATTAGATCCCGGATCAAGGGTAAACTATATCAACTTGCAAAATAACGCGTCACCGAAATAATAAAGAAATTCATCACGAGAGGACGCACTGGTGCATGAAACCACGCTGACTATTCCCTCGCTACTTACCAGACACTGCAGATTCGCGCACAATAACAAAATCTTCACATCTTCCACAAATTCAAATTATCGGCAACTTTCATTATTGCCATTTTAAATTTGTCACAATGTTTATGAGTCATGTTGCATATTTGAGAAATAAATGAGATATTAATATTAGTCTTTAACTTAAATTCAATTTATCAGCAACTTTCATAATTACCATTTTAAAGTGAACAAAATTTTTATGAGTCGTGCTGCATGTTGAGAAATAAATTAGATAACAATATTAGTCTTTAACTTAAGCTACTGAACTCATTAATGTTTCAGTTTATTTTTTAATTTCTCTAAATTAATCGAGTCAGTAATATCATTTGATCGCAAATAGTCAAATATAAGCTTCAACAGTATTTAATGCCCACCATATTAGATGTGTAATAGAATCATGTTAATGTTGGAAAAGCAATTCTCATTTATAAGATTAAAGCGTGTTGTGCTCGGGACGCGGAAGAATAGACCAATTGCAACCAGCACTTCTTCTAGGAGGCAACAGAGGCGGAAAAGAAGAAGTCAACGTGAAATCACCTTTGAAGCCCAACTTTTCCCAAATTATAGGCTACATTAATACACGGATATACATGTAGCATGACCTTATGAGGAAGGTATAACTCGTTAATCGGTGGCGTGATCTTTAAGGAGAGTGGAAGAAGTAAGTGAATAAAATATGTGTCATGGATCTACCACTTGGCAGAACATTAGAAAGAGAAAGATTACTAAAACAGATCACACGAATCTGTTGCGAAATTTTGCTGATTTGTCTATCTACATGTATATCTAGAGCCCAATAGAATGTTTAACAAATACTTCTTCAGAGTACAGTGCTTTTTACATTTAGGCTTTTAATAAGACTTCATGCGTTGACTGAAAATGCGTTGTGTGGTCGAGAGAATTCCAATTCAAATAGCCTGCACACTTGAGGTCAAACTTTTATCATAACATATCATAGCCAGCTGGCCTATATCATACAGAAATGTTCTCGTGATATAAGAAATCTAAATTGACATTAACACTTTCATTGGTTTTACAAGACAGCGTATTAGCATGATACAAAGATATTGTACATAGGCCCCCTTCGTCATTAAATATTATTTAATAAATTACATGCTACTCAAAATCAGAGAAGATAGCATAGAATTCTTTATATTTTAAAAACGTGGGTTAATCTTGCTAATAATAAGCCTATTCGGAGAATTCAAACCTTTGCTACGGAAGGCCTATATCACATATTTATAGATTATTAAATTCAACAATTCTATATTCCTTTAATACAACTTTTCCAGTACATTTATACATTTAATTTTAACAGCACGTGCGATTTGCCCCCACCCGCACCCTGCTCCCAATGGTTTCTTGACTCAGTGGTCCGTGACGACCCCCCCCCCCCGAATTCTCCACTTCACTCGGGACCGACCCCGGACAGCGTGCAGTGGGAGTCACCACGCATCTGTATCAAGCGTGCTCTGGGCGTGTCCCCATAAATCAACCGCCGCTCCCTGAGGACCGAGTCCAAGACAAGAACAAACGATGCGATAGAACCAGTCTTAAGTCTGCCATGCATGCAGTCCGGAAATTCTGCAGTACACCAGTAATGAATTATAGTATCAAAATGCATGGTTTTATGAGATAAATGTAGAAATGAGTGAAAATTTGGCTGTTTATTTCTGATATTATCAATCAGTTTCTGATATTATCAATCAGTCATTTAAATAAATCAATCAATAAGAAATCTAACAAACAACAATTTACTAAACAAACAATTATTTTACTAGTCAATCACAAACTGGTAGATAGGCCTTTATCCCCTCTTTACGAAACGCCATGAAAGTCATATTAGCCTACTTCGGCAATGTAAAGTCTAATATACATGTAGATATATATTTTACCAGGCAAATAGCAACAAACAAATAAAGTACGAATAAAATCATACAAGCAAACATAAAAATTGAAAAGGGCCATTTTGACGCATACACATTATACTTAAATCAGCAACTAAAATATAGTATTAATAAAAATTAACTTTCCTGTGAACGTTCAAAACAGTTTCTCGAGAAGGTCTTCAAGTCAGCACTCTCAACCTTGTAAACTATCTGGCATGACACAATTATCTTTTGAATTATGACAATTATTACTCAGCTATAGGCCTATATGCCTATGTCTATTTGCCAGCGACAAAAAACTCCATTCTTACAATTAAAGTAGGCCTATAACTCACTAGTAGAAATCTATAAACTCTCTTCAAATTTGAAATATGAATGATTATTGCAGATATGAGGGTTTTGACCACAGAAATCATTGCAACATTGTAAGAGATCTTCCAATTGCTGTTTCTGCTCAAGCGTCCTCTTAAGAATATAGGTCTACGTGGCTGTGTGATTGGCTCAATTCTTAATTTTGTAAGTCAACTCCAGTTTTAAAATATTTAAATGTGAGATATTGAATGTCAATGCCATATAGCTCTTGATAGGCCTATATAGCGATAAGCTTGAAAGTACACGAACATTCAAAGAAATACAGTATAAGTCATATGTCTTTCTTAAGACTAAAGCTAAAGCCAAATTTAGCGTCAATTTCCTGCTCAATAGCATGTCAGTGACAGAGAGCACTGGATTTGAACCCTGCACTTACTGATCCAATGTCGAACTGTTTACCAACCAGCCACTGGCTCAACCCAATGTCAAGAATCATATCGGAATCCCGTAGGAATCATAGTAGAAATCATAGTTTGAAACAAGTGTCATAATAGAAGTCATAGTTGGAAACAAGTAGAGTCAAAAGCGAATTATATTAATTAGCCTATCTTTTAACACTGCTTCTTTGAGACGTCAAACGATTTGTACAGAGTTACATGAATAACATTATGATTTATCATTCATATATCCAGAAATTCAATTAAGTATGGTATAGACCTACATGTAGGCCTAGTAGTAAACATAATGGCCTGAACCCACTTCTCTAATAGCAAGCCTAGTCTAAGAACAACTAAATCAGTATTCTAACTTTCTGCTAATCACTGAATTATTAATGCATCATTTGATATTGTCTGAGATCGTTACAGAGTTACAAACAATATCAGCCCTTTGCAGAGATTTGGCTTCCTTGCTAAAAGCTACTACACTTTTCTAAAAAGGATAGGCCTATTCTATTGATTTTTATGAAATTTGAATAGTGAGCATTGCATATTTTGCGAATAAACTGCCATAATAGGCCTGTTTCTTCAATTTACAAGATTATTTAAAATTAAGACTATAAGCCAAATAGGCTAGTTCTAAGTTCTAACTGCAAAATTTAAGGCATTTTATTGGCTTCAAGAATATTTTATGTTGGAAATAATCTTAATTATCTACATAATTAAAAAGAAAATATGAGACATTCAAGTATTTGTTATCTGGATATACTGTATATGCCTAGACCTACACTTTAAATTATAGGCCTACACGTGTGTAGGGCCTATATGTAAAATAATTGTCCATAGGACTAAATATTTTAATGAATACAAATCTCTTACAGCTCTTTGAGTCTATCATACAATGTTGATTCATGAAGTCTCTAACGTTACTGAAGTACTTAATTATAGAATGAAAATTAGGCTACTTATGAAACAAAGACCCATACTTGTAGTTAACAACACACTTTAATAGATCAGTTCGGTATCTGAAAATACATTTTGTTGTATGGTAACACTGGTTTATTTATGTTGACATCTGATGCATAAATTTACATGTAAATGTAACGGGTCTATATGCATGCATACCGTTATAATGGGTGAAAGAGTTAAACAATAAGTGTTAAGTTATTCTTTAATTAATATCCGTATAATAGGCTGTAAAGTAAATAACATTTCTAAAGAAAACTTGTATTAGAAATTTTATGAGGAACTAGTACATTTCAATAGTATTCTTTCTATGCAGTGTTTACTTTTTCTTGTCCACTGTTTATATTTGGTGTCCACGATGTTCTATTTATAGCTATTACCGAAAACATCTATTCTAGAAAGTTAAATTAGGCTACTTCACTTTTTGAATACAATAAAGATAGCCTATAGGCCCGCGTGATAGTTCAATTCCAGATTTCTGATACGCTATTTAG
>CAJHZI010000646.1:480000-532500 GCA_905160935.1 Enchytraeus crypticus | reverse complement strand
CCTATTTAAGAATTGCCTAATTTATTACTATTATCATTATATAGCTTTTGCGGTCTTTTTATTGCAATACGCCTAAAACAGAATGTTTAAAAAGAAATGATGTAAGAAAAGATTAAAATTACAGAAATTAAAAAATTCATTTATGTTACTACATCGAAGCACCTTGTAAAACTTGTTTTATTTTGGTTGTCCTCTCTATGATAAAAACGGGTGTAGTTATGTGTACCATTAAAGTGAATGATAGGCCCACAATTGTTTATAGATCTATTTCAAGAGATTTAGAAATATTTAGAATAAACCTCCACTCTTTTTGGCCAGTCAAATTTTTACAAAAGCCTGACTTAATTAGGATCTATAATCTTTAAATAATTTTAATGATAGAAATCGAATCCCAGCTTGTGAATCAGATTGTTTGCTTTAGTCTAATTATTTAGATTTAGGCCCTAATTAATAGTTGAGCCTATTGTGTTGCTCCTCCTTCGTTTTATTGTTTATGTTCTTTTCTAACCTTTATCTATTTTGCTTAGCTAGGGTTGAGCCTGTGTAACATTGACAAGTTGTTCGACAGCGGATCAGTAGGTGCCGTGTTCAAATACAATGCTCTATCCGATATTTAGGCCTACATGCTATCGTTCTAAAAATTGTTGTTTAGGTTGGCTTTACTTTTATTTTTACTATCCTAAACCATATGATTAGATAGGGTATTTATAGCAATTTCCTTGGCCTATTATTTTTTGCAAACATGGCATTTTTTGAAGTGGACCGTACATAATATAACTAGGCCCAGAATAGATCAATCACTGTGATAGGCTAAGAAAATTTGATGATTAACAAGAGGCTGAGAAAGTTAATGCAAAGCCAAATCATAAGAAATATGTCAGAAGTTGCCTTTAATATTTAACATACCACGAAGAATGTGAGTTTACCACATATGTTCTTGTTCAATTTAGGCCTACATATCTAAAAGTTTAACGCTCTACATATCTGCCATTATTTGAATGTCCTTTGCCTCTCCGTACATAATTGTTACATCCATTTTCTCTAATCACGCCCATCCTTAATTACAATCGTAACAATTCTACCTGGGCTCGGAGCGATCATCAAGGCAGCCCGAGGCGCTTCCCCTGGGTCGATCCCTCTATCGGCCAAACTTTCTTTGACTCTTTCCTTCATGTTCCCGACTGGGAGGGCCCCCTGCGAGTCAAGAATGTATTGAAATTCGCCGCCGCTGGTTGACCCCCTACAGTCAAGTTACAATCTAACATCTCGTTCGTAAGCTTCACTAATGACTTTACGACCCATAATGATAAGACGTCGTCTAAATGAATGGGGCTTCGGTTACATCGCATTGCATCTCTGTTTGCTTGTGTGTATCGTATATTTATTTGTACGTTGATTGTAAATAGTAGAATTTTTTGTTATTTCATGTTTTGAATATGTATATATTTACTTCAATAATAGGCCCACACTTTCATTATGCTAATTACTAAACGCAAAAGATATTGTAAGTTTCCATCCAGTGCGCATGGTCGGTTTCGATACCGACTGTGATTGAGTAGGTTGAAACTAGTCATAAGTTCATTCGTAAAGTATGTTCTTTTGAGAGATGAAATCGAAGTTAAAATATCCTTAAATGTTTAGATTTAGTTGCTGCTTTGTTTCCAAAACATATTGGTAATTGACGAAATCTGCTGAAGACATTGGATGGTCTATGAAGGAATTGAATGACCACAAACGTGTTTAGTTAGATAAATGGTTAATAAGGAATTAATGCATATTAATCTCTTATTCTTTCTCATTAGTTATTTTCTTTCTGTCTCACTTTATTCCTTAATCGTTACACAGGTTCTGAGACAGAGGTTGCATAGGCTAGTAAAATCTACTATCGTAGACTTCTGATGCTATTTCTTGATTTAAATTTGGATTTCCGAAAGAAATTTGGATTTCATTGCAGCACACAGTAACAGCTCATCACTTAATCAGCGGAATGCAACAATTCAATCTTTCCGTGATCAAAGTCTTCGAATTCCCACAGCCGTTCGACTAATGTTTAAGAACTACATAGCACACATAGTAACTACGTTTGATTGTTTGTTGGTTGCGGCTAATGTAATATGTTCCGGTTTGTCATAAATTAATTTGACTTATAACAGTAGGCCTACATATAGCCAGGATTTCCGAAGGGCGGATGGGTGGGATAAACGCTCCCAAATTTTTCATTGAGGACCTTATTAACGAACATGTGACTGACACGTGATTGTTGCACGTTCAATTATGATAAATTTTTAAATATGTTACTATTTTATATAATATACTTTTCACGGTATAAAAATTAGTCTTAAATGGAGCTTTCGAATTATTAGGTCTATTTATATTTTGTTCTATAATCCACTGAAATTTTCCATAAAAGCCATTCTTTGTACATTGACTGTAAAACTAAATCACAACTGCTGCGCTCTGGTGGAGTGACGGTTATTAAAATAATTTAGCAAAGTGACGATTTCACACTCAGCTCTGAAGATCAGAGAGAGTGATAGTGAATCTTATCGAAGCCGCCGTCGCTCGCTAATTGCAGTTTGATGACTTTAACGATACTCGATATCATAAACTCATTAAAGTTTGAATGTCTGTCGCAGGTTTTCACACAACATCAGCTGGCCGTTGACCAATGGATTTTGTTTGCTACAATTTACTATGATCTACTTACTATGATTACTTCGTTATTCCATTTAAAGTAATGGATCACCTTTCACAATAGCAGACGGTAAAAATCAATTATTACCCACTGAATTTAGTAATGGAGATTATATTCACAAATCCTCCATTGCATGAAAAGCACTCTCATATGTGGGCTTTCAGTAAGAAATTAAATATTTTCTTGATAAATTAAAAATGTTCGCTCTCTATCTCTTCAGTGTTCTGTCTAATGGCAGGTCCAAGGTACACAATCATAAACATATGACTTCAGAGGTGAATTCAGTTGCCTTCTGCAGTTCGTGCCTAGTCGACTCTTACGACACGTGCAGTTAACGGTTGAGCTATTCTTCAGTATCTCGAACATGACACAGCATATAAACAAGAGCTAACGATAGCCTATGTACAGCTACAGCTAATGTTAACGTCAGTTTCCTCACTCGAAAGCGATGTCAGTGACGGGCGAGCCCAGGATTTGAACCCCGCACATACTGATCCGCGATCGAATAACTTACCGACATCGCCACTGGCTCCAGCCGGTAGTCCTAGTATTTTCAAAGTAATCTAAATCTGAGTAAATTAAAAAATTTACACAGGCCTACATGTAGGCCTATAAAATTAAATGAAATAGAGCTAAGCTATTTACTGTGGCGATGAGTTTAGGGACTCTACTCATCTTACAAGAGGTCTACCGCTAGAGGAGACAGTATAAGGCGTAGTCGCCTGCAATGAATTCTTATAACAGGTAGTGTAATATCTCCAATGCTTGAGAAAATTCGAGTAGAGAATTTAATCACCGTCAACTTCATATTTATTTATGACTGTGGTCTGAATTATTATCTAATTTTGTGGTTAATAAATTATCACTGTAAGTGAAAGAAAAGTGAGAATTCAAACTGCCGACAATGGAGTCTAAGGCCACTACAGAGAAATTGCAGTGGAAATAGTAAGACTTGTAGTCATAGGCCTACAAGGCCTAGTAGGTTAATTATTTCTGAGTTTTAGACCAATTGTTCACTTATATTATCGACTTGACGAGGTCTACCAGCTACAATACAACATTCGTAGATCTTTCACCAGGTCAATTAGTTCGACACAGAAATAACTCAAAGTCCATTTTGCCTCACTGAGCATTTCTCCATAAATTGATATTATTGCTGATGATCTCTGTCTCTGTCTCTCTCTATCCCTCTCTCTCTCTCTCTCTCTCTCTCTCTCTCTAAAAGTATTCTGCCAAGTGACAGGTTCATAGTAGATCTACTTATTACTACTCTTGCGTATGATTTCACGCTCCATTTAGGCCTAGTTCACTCCATAGATTAACAAGTTAATCTCTTCACCAAAAGCTTTACCTTGCCATTAGGAACTACTTTATGTAGCCCATAGATGGGGAAAATTTTTACTTCTTATGTGATTTACTTCCTGTTGAGGTGGCTGCCTTCCTCAGTTTATGCTTTATCGCCTCTTACAGTTAACAATTGGTCTATTCTTCTGTGTCCCAGACACAACACGAGAAGCATTTTAAGATATCTTTAAGAATATCGGTTATAATAACTGATCAATTCATTTTCTCTTCTATTTTGAGTTGAATATGTCATTCAATGAATTCTTCCATGTTTAATCATTAATAAATTTATTTTTTAATACAAATTAAGTCTAAAATTTAACTGACCGTTTAATTAATCAAAAGGTACATAAACTTAAAGTATGCAGTTTGCGTCATATTTATAAAAAGCTACAGTAAATGTGGGCATAATATTAAAAAAATAAAAAATTAATCATCCTTGAAACGAATGTTCAAAAATTAAGACCTGTATTTTTCACGAGCAATGAATAATGGTGGACAATGAATACAATGGACCTGCCAGAAGTCAGAGAGCTCAGTCAAACTCATCTCAGAGATTCAATTGCTTCATTGTTGCAGCAATCATATGCATCACTGACTCAATTTCTCTTTCAATCATCCTCATAGTAACAAAGATTTACTGCATCATAGAAATTCTATCAGAGCCAAGAAACAAGAAGGATTCACCAGTTAGGCCCATGTTAATGCTACGAAGATTAGAAAACCCTTCTGATATAAATTTACATGATGTTGAAAGCACATTTTCACGATTAAAAAGCTTCGGTTACCGTGTTACGGGAGTCTTAATCACATATAAACTTCTAAATCAGTAGACCTTGATTTATTTTAATTAAAGTACACCTACCACGTTTAAATAGCCTATTGAAAATATCTAACATAGCACGCTGCGTCATCGGATTTTTATTCAACTAATAAATGTTGTTGCTTAAACTCAATCTAGGCCTACTTCTACATGTCTAATTGATTTTTTTATTTAAAGAAAAGAAAAAGCACACGAGACAAACTATATAGCAAATAGGCTAAAATTGGATTTTCTTAAAGAGGGATAAAAGCGAATCAATGCAAGTGGTTGGGCAAAAATTAATAAATACGCATTACATGGTTGATTGACTAAGATTGCAGTGAGCCTCGTAAGAAATTGATTAGGCGATGTTACAAATGTTTGGAAGGAGATTTAGAATATAGGCCTACAGAGGACCTACTATTTAGGGTGTCCTATGTCAAATAAACTCTATATTTTTAGTCTAATGAAGCAAAATAAGAATAGACCTAAGCACTTATTGTTCCGAAACTGTTGAGAAAAATATTAAATTTTGTCAATAGGAGACATGTATCCATTTTCAGCAATTAGCATGCATAATGTAGGACTACCTACCGTGGGCCTATCTCAAAAATATTCAATAGCGAAATTTTATCTTACAGAATTTCAATAGCACAAATGAAATACCAGTTAGTGGTATAAGTTAAAGCCGCTGCTCAGTGTCAAGTTAGTTTCGCTCTGCTTATCAAGGTTTTAGTAGAGAGTTGAAGCATGCAAGCTGTCTGAGAGCATTCAGCCAATCAGCCAAGTATTTCTTTGTTGTTACTGGATCAGCGACAGCTGGCAGCAGCTTATTACTTGAAAAATATTAATACAATTAATATACTCTTAAATAATGTAGTGACTAGGCTTATATTGGCACTATATTGAAGAAAGTCAAGAAACAATCAATTTATCGATTTGCTGTTGAATTTATTTTCTAATTAATAAATAAACAATTAAGTAATACATTAATCAATCAATCTTCTAATCCATTGAACTTTTCATTAATCAATCAAATCAATCTCACACAGATACACACATGTGAAATTTCTTTTAAAAAGTGTATGGAATTAATGTTTTCAGACTACTAAAAAATACACAAAACCAATTACAGAACACATAGGCCTAAAGTTACACATAACATATAAACACAAACACATATTTTAGGCCTATATATATTAATATATAAATAGCTTTATATATAAATATATATATATATATATATATATATATATATATATATACATATATAAGCCTTAGTATTATTTAGGCCTGGATATATATATTATATATATATATATATATATATATATATATATGTGTGTGTGTGTGTGTGTGTGTGTGTGTTTGTGCGATCCTATGTATGTATGTGTATATGTGTGTGTGTGTTACGAAAAACATTTGTGGTATAACTGCTTCAATAGGCCCACTAATTGAGAAAAAAGAACTAGAATTAATTTTAATTAAATACAAATATACACAAGAAAAATAGGCTATGCGTAGGCTTGTAATTTATGCATACAGTATATATGTAACTGTATAGTACTGTAATGTAGACCTGTATAATGTAATACATATCCAAATATAATACATATCAATATCTTTTCTAGTAGCCTAAGCCTATAAATTATGCACGATACAACTATTTTACTTATCCTAAAGTGTATGATAACGATCATCCTATAAAATACAGTTATTAATCTAATATACACATATATATATATACACATGTACATATATTAATATATAGAGTATATATATATATATATATATATATATATATATATATATATATATACCTGTATGCATATTTATATATTTAAATAGCATATATATATATATTAAATATTATTTGGGCCTATATATATGTGTGTGTGTATACATGCATATATATGTATATATATAATTATATATATATATAATATACATATTATATATGCCTACACACATATATGATATATATGTGTAGGTCTATAGCTAAATATATATACTTATATTTAGGCAGATATATATATATATATATATATATATATATATATATATATATATATGCATATAATGCATGTCTATATAGGCCTATATAATATACATGTGTATATATATATAAGTATTTATATACATATATTCATACATATATGCGAGTATTATTGTAAAGTTAATACATTGATTATATTATTGATTAATATACGCTATTTTAAAAATGCTCTGTTTTAACTATTCTGCAGTTTGTGGAAAAATTTGAAATCGTTAAACATTTATGAGCACTTTTTTATATGTATTCTGTTGTGTCACGTTTTGCAATGTAATTGTATATGTGCGTGCTTTCTGTCAAGAATTGGTGAATAAAAGATTATATATGTATATATATATATATATATATATATATATATATATATATATATATATATATATCTATTTTGGGCCTCTAGTATATAACTTCTTCCTGTATAAATAGCCTGTATTATTTTTACGCGTTAATTATATATATATATATATATATATATATATATATATTTATATATATATATATATATATATATATATATACATATACATATATATATATATATATATATGTATACATATATATATTTGTATATATATATATTAAAATTGAATTTTAAAATTGAATATATATATATATGTATATATATATACATACATACATATACGTGTATGTGTGTGCTTGTGTGAAAAACTTTTAGTCTGTAACGATGTATTTGCGCATATAAATGACTAATGTATACAAAAAAATATTATTTTTCCGTTTATTACCAAATCTGACAAACGCAAATCGTTAACACATAGGTTGCAACTTGACCGAAATTAACGCGTAAAAATAATGCAGGCTTTTTATACAGGAAGAGGCTATATATATATATATATAAATATATAGATATATATATATATTTTTACATATATATATATATATATATATATATATATATTTATATATTATAGATTGGGCTAGGATAAGATAACGGGTGGGGTGGCTAGTAAATAATAAATGTTATATATATTATATATATATATATAGTAGGTGGGGTGCGGGTGATATATATATATATATATATATATATATATATATATATATATATATAATATGTGCATATATACGCCATAGGAAAGGCATACAATCAATAGGCCTATATAATTTTCGTATATGTCACATTAAAATTGCATAACCATTATTGAGACCATAAGATCATATAAATTAGATGTAAAGTAGGCCTATAAATCCCGTAGGTCCAGAATCATATTTTTCTGACTAGATTATTAATTTTTAATAGCAGCAGTAGGACCTATATTCGCCATTGATCATTCGCTTTATTTTTAATTTGAGCTGTTTTTATCAAATGCATTCTAGATAAAAGAAAATATATTTGTGATTAGGCATAGGCCTACATATAGGCCTTATTTTCTTTCAGATTGGCTAACCAATATAGAGTAATAATAGGCCTAAACTCTTTATCATTCTATCTATACATATAGACCTATTTGGTTATGTTAAAAATACGCTCCTTACTAGGTTTTATAAAACAACGAAACTAGGCAGTATAGGGCCTAAATAGTCCTAGTAGCCCACATTTATTCATGTATACTTTGACTGACTAACATTAGTTGGCATACCAGTAGTCTTACCCAAGCATGTGATAAGACATTTCTATAGCACAATACGAGATTACAGCCTTACTGTCAAACCCTTTTGTGTAGCTGTATAATTATCACAGATGGACTTCGATGTCTTGCGACTTTCCGCACATGTACATATACAATTACTACATGTATACTGTAGGGTTTTGCAGTGGGGTAAGATGTGGGGTTTATATGTATAGATGATGATATATTGTGTACTGAAGCTAAACTGTATGATTAACAATCTTTTTTCAACGTGTCAATGTCTGAAACATCCGTGCAATGGTTTACAAAGACCTGACACGCATTAATCTTTTCATTCAATTGTTATGGTGTTGGAACCATATTGGGATGCCTACTACATATATCAATTGTTATTTACTGTGACATCGCTTTTGAATATATTAGCATTAGTTTTTCTAATGTCTTGCGGAAAACTTCGAAATGCAAATATTGTGTGCAATGTAGTTTAGTGTGATAAAATTTGTCAATCAACATTTATAAAATTTATGGGCCTACATTGATGAATTCCAGGTTTTTCTAGTCTGCGATTTCCTTTAACGAATAAATATTTATAAAAATTACAATCTATAATTACATTAAGGAAATATATTTTATCATTTTATATGTATATACAGAAATATATCTGCACTTCTATTAGTTCGCATTTTACATTTAACCCGTTCACCGTTTGGTGTAGAGCTTTGCCTTCAATATGAATTCTCAATGATTTCCTAATTATGTAGACCTATTTGAAGTCTTATGACTAGTATTGCTAAAAGCTGCAGGTACATGTCTTATTTAGTCATGCAAAACTATCGTCATCTGGCGAATACGCATAGGCTCTAATTGTCTAAAATATTATTATACAAAATTTATGTTAGCATTCATTATATGTTAGGCCCATTATAAAAAATCAGTAGTTTCTTCTATGTATATATTTATATAAGTAAATATATATATATATATATATATATATATATATATATATATATATATATATAAGTATATATATATATATATATATATATATATATATACATATATATAATGTACTTACCAAAATGAATGCAACTGATTTCCATACAGGCCTATAACATACAACCTACAACCTACATTAAACTTTTAGAATTTAGAATGACAGAATGTAAGAATGTAAGGAATGTAAGATTTTAGAATATAAGGGCTTCATTTGAAGTAGTCTACAGAATACAGTATTCTGATAGGAATGCGCAAACATAGCTTGCACTCTCAATAAATTACTGTCGATTTAGTTATTCGCCTCATTCACCAGAGGGTGTCAGCAGTGAATGCTCTTTTCAAAAAGACGAAATTGCAATAAAATATTTACAACTTGAATTTAAGTATTAAATAAATATGCCTAATAATAAAGATTTTACGTCCGTCTTCTTATCCAAGGATGATGTCATGGACGTCCCCACGGCACACATCACTAGAGATTCACTCAACCCAATCTACAAAAGAAATGTGCAGAGTAGGTGGTCAATAGGACTCTTTGAATCTTATGAACAGTTATTATTAATAAACATTAAACTGTGCATATGCAGCATTTAGGCTATATGTAATGAAATGAACATTCTATTGCAGTATTTACTATATTAAATAACAAGCAAGTAAGCACTTTAACCTTACATTTAATCTTATAGGCATCTCAGGTAGGCCTACTGTGTTTAATGTACATGTGGAGAAACACAAGGCTTCTCTTCAACAAGAATCGTCGCACTCGAGCTACCGTAACAAAAATTTAGTTACTCATCTGAAATTTTGGAGAAAAAATTGCTTATCTTCCTCAGCGAAAGATAACTGATGAGACATTTCCTTCTACATGTTAGGCCTAGGCCTATAACTGTTTATGGCTAGACCTTTCATTTGGGTGTGGATAAAGCATATCTTGAGAGATCAACTCGTGGATCGATGGGTGCTCTCTAAGGAGCGCGAAAAGAAGCATATCAATTTTAATATTTACCATGGTGGTTTCATATCGCAGAAGAAGTTAGGAGATGAAGATTTTGTAAAATAGGGACCCATTATTCAAATTGTTATATTATAATTATGTTACATTTCTCACTACGTAAAATGCTGAATTATCTCCCTCACACTCCCTCTCAATCTCTCTCAATCTCTCTCTCTCTCTCTCTCTCTCTCTCTCTCACGCTGTCTCTCTGTTACATACTGGTAGGTCATATTAGGCCTACGGGCCTATAGGCTAACTCTGTCAGAGTTCAATTCTGTGCTCTTCCATTCATTTCCATTTACGAAAGTCTTGGTCCTCCTTAACATTTTCTCTTTATTGCCTTCCATCATAAATCCTAGCTATTTATCTCAGCTATGAATATAGGCCTATCCTGTGGGTCTAATGTTTCTTATTTAAATGTAAATATTACCTAGGCTTACATTGCTTAACTGTAAAGAAATGTAATTACAGTTCAAGAAATGTAGGTATTTTTAACTGTAGTTACAAAAAATGCCTTAGTAAAGTAAAATATGTAGGCATTTTTAAACTCTAACTACAGTATAAAAATTCCTACATTTTTTGTAGGCGTGTTTCCATGTCCAATTTTTAAAGTAAATTCAATAGGGTGTCTCCATGGAACACTTAGAACTAGTTAAGACACGAAACATATGACAGTATTATTCTTAGAGGTCACTGATGTGTCAAACATATCAATCAAATCCTAAGGCTGAAATACGATCGCGTATTTATATGTACGAAATAAATGATAGTCAGGGAGGGGAATTAAACTGTCATAGAGAAATGCCATGTTAGACGATTTAAAGATCTACTCATATGTGTAAATGAAGAGAAAGGCTGAAGACAGAGAGGAGTGGAGGGTTTATATGTCATGGACCTGCCAGTGGGCAGTACACTAAGAGAGAGAGAGAGAGAGAGAGAGAGAGAGAGATAGAAATGCATTCAATAGGCCTATAGGCCTACGTTCTCATAATAGTAGGCTACCCTAAACCGTATGATAACTGTTGTATTTATATAATTTATTCAGTTACTAATGGTTCAAAACAACAACAGTAACATAATTTGTAACATAATTTTTTACATAGTAACCATAGTTACTATGTAACGAAAAAAAAAAAATATATATATATATATATATACATTTAAATATACATATACATATATATATATATATATATATATATAGGCTATATATACAGCATGTATATATATATATATATATATATATATATATGCATATATATATATATATATCAAGCATATATATATATCTATATATATATATATATATATATATATACATATGCATGTTTATATATATATAGGCTATACATGCATGCATAACATTTATGCATAAATATATATATGTGTGTGTGTATATATATATATATATATATATATATATATATATATAGTATATATATATATAGGACTATATATATATATATATATATATAGATAGTATATATATATATATATATATATTTAATATATAGAACTCTCTATATCAAGGCCTATAAATATATTATATATAACATATATATATAGATATATATATATATATATATCTATATATATATATATATATATATATATATGTATATAACATAAATATCGGCTATAGACTATATATGAATATATGTACATGTATATATATATATATATATATATATATATATTTATATATATATATATATAGGCCTATATATATATCATATACAAAATCTAAAATATCAAGCATATGCATAATTCATTTAATATAAGCCAATATTATACTGATAGGCCTATATGTATCCATTATATGGATAATATACATACTTTGTATGCTTACTTAAACAATTAAATAATATATACATATATATATATATATATATATATATATATATATATATATATATATATATACATATGCTTATATATGCAGGTATCTTATGTATGTACCAATAGATTAAATAAATCTACATTTACTGGCTTAGCGCTGTGAAAAGGGCAGGTTCAAGGTAAACATTTCCAGTAACTTACACAAATATACGCTGAATATATATATATATATATATATATATATATATATATATACATATATATATATATATAATATATATAATATATATAATATATATAATATATATATAGGCCTATATATATATATTTATATATATATATATGTATATATATATATGTATATATGTATATATATATATATATTTGTTTGACCATTTTACTGCGGTAAGTTAATATCACAATAAAGGGTACGAAATTGGAAAAGGTAAGAAATTTCAAATATTTGGGTCATACTGTAACCGGGGCCCCGTGTTGTGCTCGGGGTCCCGTGTTGTGCTCGAGTGTGGTTGTACCGCTGCAGAATAGGGCAACCGCAAACAAACTGCCGCGTGTACGTAAGAGGCGACTAAAGGCAGGAGCTGAGGATGGCAAGAGTGGACCCACCTCACCATGAATTATTTTCCACAGGATTAAATGACGATTAATCCACCTAACTGAGGAAGGCAACGTTAAGCCACCTCAGAAACCATATTTTCCCAAGCTATAGGCTGCATAAGGTATGGATAAGGCATAGACTTGGTGAAGGGATTAACTTGTTGATCTAAGGAGTGCTCTTAAGGAACGAGGAAGCAGACTTTGAGTATGAATATGTACCTTGAACCTGCCACTTGGCAGCGCACTGAAGAGAGAGACTGTAACAGATGATAGAAAATATGGGACTGAAATATGCAATAATATTGCACATTCGAAAGGACTGTTAACAAAAAGTCTAAATAAAGACACAAAGATAAAGATGTTGATAACCTTGGTTTGGACCAAAGTGCTATATGGATGTGAAACATGTACCTTAAGGAAGGAAGCTAACAGGAAACTAGAGGCTTTATGGATATGGAAAAGAATGGAAAGGATCAACAGGACTCAAAAAATTACAAATAAGAAAGTTCTGGAGAGAGTTGGTACAGATAGAAGTTGATAAATGCATTAGGAAACAGGAAGATGAGTTGGATAGGGCACATTCTAATGGGGGAAATGCTACTAAAGGAGGTCATTGAAGGCGGAATGGAAGGAAATGGAGGCAGAGGCAGGCCAAGATTAGGATTTTTAGGTAATTTCCCTCTAGGCACTGCACTAAGAGAGAGAGAAGACTGCTTTTAGCGCATTGACTGTACATTCTGCACATGGACTGTATTTTCTGCATTTTGATTAAGCCCTACTTTCTGCATCTTGACTGTACAATCTGTATATTGAATGCACATGCAATCATTCTAAGGCTAACAGCTGCCTGTTCATTCACACCTTAGATTGTCTGCAATCTTGCTTACCTTTGGCCTTTCTTCACAATTAGCGCGAGAATAGGACTCGATAATATCATCGTACACAAAGGTACTCCATGTATGATCAATAGATGATCTCAAAAGATATCTGATCATTATGAATATATAGAATTGTTACAAATGGAAACCAATGATTAAGATATCATTAATCAAAGCATTATTTGATTTGATTTGTAAAGTTTGTCAATTTCGTGTTGTCATTGATACAACTCCGGTCATTTTGATCATTCAGCTCCATTCACAATATGGTGAAAGCGCCTTTTGTTCGCGAGCTTAGAAATCCCATATGCGATATTATTAGGCTATACTGATAGGCAACTGAGAATTGTCGATTATCAATGTGCGCTGCGATGAATAACCTCATTGTGATATGAATATTATCCTATATGGATAAAATAAATAATTGTTGTTTATCTGTGATAAAAATTTGAACTGAAGAATCAAAACCTAATTTTACGAGTAAGAAGTGTTTTAGAAAAACTACACTTGTTGTTAAATAAGTAGTTCTGACGCATAACGTGGAATATAATAGGCAGCTAATTTAATGAGCTCATGCAGTGTTCGCCTCAAATAGGGTCTACTCGTAGGATCTATGTTCAAATCGCATGTAGGCTGAAGTCTACACTGACAAAACGACGCTGGGTAACAATATTGAAGTTATTAACGATTTTAAAAATCTTAAACATTTGCTAGATTCCTCTATGGACATAGGCCTAGTTAAAGTTAAACATAGTTAAGCATAGAATGTCTTAATAGCGTAGGAGTAACGTCATGAAGTTTTAAATAACAGAACCCAAGGTGAATTGAACCCTCGTTGGTTTCAATGGTTTGATTCCCAGCCGCGCTGATCTGATAGTAAAATCTCGGACATTTATGGGACTGGTTATACGGAAAATGAACTAAATTGCCTAAAGGGTTAAGTATATGGTTTTAAAAAGTGATAGGTACCACCATGGTTGATCATTTCATTATAATGTATGTTTTTTAGTTATGCTTTGTATAATAGGTAACAAAACTAATAAAATAAATACTCAAACTAAAATATATGAAAGCCAATCAGGCTCTGGATCAATAACACTTCCCGACTTGTGTCTAAGATCAAAGCTTAGTCTAGCCTTTATTAGCGCCGCACTAGAAAGCTTCGCTGAATTTTGTACATTTGTTCATTATAGAAGCCTAATTAAAAGCCATCATAGTGTCCTGGTAATACGCAGTAGTATTCTCAACTGTTCTTAACAATTTTCAACCGAATTTATCTGCAAACAACGTCGTCCATGTAATGAATATGCATACATCTGAGACATCATATTTAGAGCAGTTGTATAAAGATCATTTTAGCTTCAGTTCCGTGGCTGCAGTCTGATTGGATAAGAATACCTAATTGTGATTAATCCGCAGCTTACGCTACTGTTGAGTTTTAAACTGCGAATTATAATCTCACTATTAAGCCAAAATGCGGGTATTAACTTACATGACATTACCGGCTACTGTTCCCAGTGTTGTGCTCGGGTGTAGGTGGACCACTTCAGAATATGGCAACCGCAACAATCTGCTGCGTTTACGTAAGAGGCGACTAAGGCAGAAGCTGCGGATGGCTAGAAGGGACCCACCTCACCATGAAATATTTTCCCCAGGATTAAATGGTAATCAATTCATCTAACTGAGGAAGGAAATGGGAAACCACCTCTGAATCAATACTTTTCCCAAGCTATAGGCTACACAAGGTATGGATAAAGCATAGACTTTGTGAAGGGATTAACTTACTGATCTAAAGAGTGTTCTTATGGATCGAGAAAGCAGACTTTGAGTATGAATATGTATCTTGTGCCTGCCACTTGGCAGTACACTGAAGAAGAAGAAGAAGAATAAGAAGAAGAAGAAGACGTTACCGAATCCCTCTAACCACTACGCTATTGAGATATTCTATTGTTCGTACTCGTGCAGAACGATACGGATATAGGGGCCTACTGTAAACGTCTGACAAATGTACTCTCTTTGCCATGTAATTAGAAATTTATTTGAAAAAGTTTTAAAATTTATTAATATGGAAATGAATAAATTGTCTTTTGAATTTCATATCGTATTAAGAAAGTTCACATTCATAGTCATCATTTATGACACAGAATGTTGTAACTAACAGTGCAAGTGGTATGTTGATAAGTTGTCAGACTTAGGATCAGTAGATGCGGGGTACAAATCCACTGCTTGATCTCTCACTGATAGGCCTATTTGAAACTATATCCTTACCCTAATATTTAACCTTTAGCCATTCACACAGAATTATAAGTGCCATCGAACATGATTCTTGTAGAGTTCCAGGGTTGCCTTTTGACATCCGGGCAGTCTTCTTCTGATTCTCATATTTCGTTGATTGCTTCATGCATCCATTTCTACTATCATCCAAACTATAAGCGTGTATTGTCTACATATTAGACCTGGCCTTAGGTAAGAACATGGTAGCCATTGGATGCTATACTTAAAGAAAAATTTGCGTCGAAAGTTGACTGTTAATATGAATTTTATATCGTACTTTAGATGTTTAAGTCATTATCCTACGAATTACCTGTTCACGTTCTATAAGTGTTCAGTCTCACGTTGACGATGTCAGACGCAGAACGCAGATCTCAAGAAATGACGCTGGTAATAATCAATGAGAATTCATCGGTTATACGCCAATGCTTAAAGCAAGATAGCTGGATTTTTCCTCATGTTAGATGAAGCCAGGTATCTCGCAAATGTTTGAAAATATGCATAACCTATCGATAACTAATCAGATTGTTACGATGACAGAGATTTATATACTGTATGTCACATTGACTTAACTATTCAATTGCTGAATTAATTAAGCTTGAATCATTCCACGACAGATGCGTTCGTTCACAAGTTAACTTTCTCATTCAGAGACAATGAGCTATAATTAACTTCATCCAAGAAAGAAATGTTCTTCGCTTTGTATAGATTTACCTCTTTGGCTATTTTACGTATAATATGATTGGATATAAAATTAAATATCGGAATTAAATTTAAATTTGGTAAAAAAATAATTATATCATTTTATATTAATGGTGACTTCTGCGTCCAGAGGTTTAACGTAGTATTGACTTCACTAAAGTAGTATTGACTTCACTAAAGTAGTATTGACTTCACTAAAGTAGTATTGACTTCACTAAAGTAGTATTCACTTAACTAAAGTAGTATTCACTTCACTAAAGTAATAGGCCTAATCAGGAAAGTGAGTAATCACAAAATTAGCTTGCAACCAAACAAGAAATAGGCCTATATGTAGATAGGTGAACTGGGACAGAAAGACCCGAAGGCACAAATAGGGGCCTATTTGCTTCGAACATATGCATCTAAACTTCATTTAGAACTTTGTAAACTTTTATGGACATGTGTTCCTATATCATATGTGCTTTATATTGCTTCTAAATTACATGTGCGCCTATTTTATATGTTAAAGATTACCGTTTTGTTTTAAATTCTTCAATTGAAGAGTCTAAAGGAAAGTGTGTTTTTATGGGTAAAATAGACTACACTTTTTAACGAAAATAACAAATTAGTGAAACTGACGAGATTCTAAATATAGATATAATTTTTACAATAGGAAATCAACTAGAAACTACATTTTAGACAATAACACCATGTTTGGCTATTCACATAAAATAAGCAACACAGATGAATAGTTCTTCAGAGACTCCAAAACTTAAATTCTGCGCTGCAGATCTTACCCTTGTTGTTCAAGCAGTGATCCCGTTGAAGCTCCGGATGATCCTTGATAATAAATAACAAATGTTTACGTTTGTTTCCTTATTCAATGATGATGTCAGGGACGTCTCACAGCACAGACCACTTCCGATCAATTCACCCTCAATAATCAGCAAAAGAAATGTGATGAGGAGAAGTAAGGTCCTAAAATGAAAACCGGTTCGGTGATCAAAAATGGCCTGGATTGATAGAGTATGAGCAAGCTTATGAGTCCGGAAACATTCACCGATATACTAAAAGTTCTCCATTAGAGTATATTCTGATAGCAATAAAACTGGGCTTGACTAAATATCTCTTACTAGTTCAACATCCTAATGTTTTTAAACTATGTGCAATGCCAGTCAGTCACGTCAGTGCTTTGCTATCCGTTTGAGAAAATCGTTATTGTCTTAGACATGAACAGTAACAGTCATTAGCTGCAATTTTGATATTTGCAATACATGCAATAGTTTAATGGTAATATGCAATTATACAGCACAATTATATAGCAGTCTTCATGTTCTTCTAATCTTCTTCAAAATTTTACCACTTTAATTTTTTTCTCTATATATCTCTCTCTTTCTCTCTCTCTCTTTCTCTCTCTTTAATTGTAGATCCACACGTCTGCGAGCCTAGTATTTGTCGGGTTATTTTAATTATTGACAGATGTGCTGTTAGCTCCACTGGATCCACCATTGTGTGCTTGTTTCTAGCTTGCTTCATTTATCGCTCACAGCTCTAGCTGTCAATCAACTCTGTGTGTTTCAATGGAACTTAGTTGAGGATAAATGTATCTAAAGCTAAACGGGAAAAGCTACAGCCAAGTTCATAAACTGCTTCCTTTCTTGAAAAGCTAACCATAGTAACCATGCCTTCTGCAGGCAGAAACGGTATTGGTATTGTTTTGTAGACGATAGTACCAACTACTACCAAAAATAATAAAATTGAATACATTTTCGGAATGAGAAAAGGAATCCGTTCAAATGCTATTGGAAATAAACACAAAAATAAACAAAGATTTTGAAAACATTGGTGTAGTGGACATTTGTGTAAGGATGCGAAACTTGGCATAAAGGAAAGAGAATATCAGTAAACTAGAGGCATTCGAAATATTGCTATAGGGAGAGGTATAAAAGATTAGTTTAACTGAAAAATTACAAATGAAGAACTTACTGGAGGATACAGAAGAGATTTGACAGCTAAAAACGTGATAAGAAACAAAAAGAAAAAATAGATAGGACATATTATAATATTGGGAAAACGGATGTTTTTAAGGGATATAATTGAAGGAAGAATATTAGGGAAAAGAGTTAGAGGCAGACTAAGACATGGGATGTTGAACGATTTGATGACAAATTCTTGTATAGAGATAAAAAGGAAGGCTGATAGATTGTTCTGAATAATTATCTGCCATGGACCTGCCGTTAGAAAGTGCACTCGAACAAATAACAGTGTAGGATCAAGAGATCTGATGAGAGATGAGTAACATTTTTTATATGCTGATGGTGCCCAGTTTTGTTTAGTAGATCTGCTCGCGTCCGAATTTGGCATGAATATTTGATGCTACCGTAGCGAAGTCCAAGCAAAAAATGTAATTGGTTTAATTTGAACAAACGGATAATATAGCGATTAAAAGAAATTAACTTTACTGTCAGACGTAAGTGATAAGAGACTTCCATTGGAATTCGCTCTGAATCTCCCCATTGTTAATAGTAGAATTTTGATTTTTAATGTAAGCCAATCAAATTATTAATTCTAAAAATCACTTCTTCGGTGTAACAAATTTCGGTATTGTAGCATTATACTAATTTATCCTTTGAATAATTGATATATCACTTTGTCGAAGAATTAGAATTATTAAAAAAGAAGTTTTTAAAATTAATTGAACAATAAGTGGCGGAATACTTATTTATTTATATTATATTAGTTCTACTTCCACAGTAAAAATTACACTTCTATTGATGATGAGATGGACTAACATTACTCTCGCTAGGTTTTCTGCAATACATTTCCTATGCTGTGACGTCGTCTCAATAATTGGGAGGATCAGTGCAACTTAAAACGTTCAACTGGAATATGGCAAATATGCATACATCCTTTTGATGCTCAACATATTAACGCAAAGAGGTAAGAGATAAAGAGGTAAAGAGCTAAGCATTAAAATGCCATTTCGTATCAGTTTATTCTTAATTTTTAACAATAACTTGAAAATAGGCTATAGTTTATTCATAATGTCCTTGATTAATATGAGACGCGGGATTTAGCGAACTTGGTTTAGTTTCACTTCAGTAATCGAAGTTAAGCTACATCGGCCTCGGTTAGTACTTGATGGGTGATCACCTTGGCAGACCGAGTGTTAAAAGCTTTGAAGAAATAAAATCCCAGGGTAATGGAAGGCTATTCTTAACTTAAATCCGCACCGGCTGCAATTATTGCGCCATCAAAAGGCAAAGATTAATAATATCCTTGGAGAGGAAGGAGGAAATTAGCCTTAAACAAGCATCTGTGCTTCCTGGCCCAGTGTGCCGCTATGTTTTTTAAATGCTTCTATATGCCTATACTCTCATACAGCCTTATTGGCTAGATCGGTGTCCCCTGGTTCCTCAACTAAGCTCCACTATGTGTTTCATCAAGGACGTCAGAATATTGATTGCCTATTGGTCGGTTACGGTCACGTGACTAGCGACCCCCACTACGCTAGTCGCCGATGCGGAGCCGCAGTTATTATTCAATGGCTAATATTCTATTGTAAATAGAGCAGCAACTACACTGCATTGTGGCATTAGGCGTCAAGTACGGCTTGGATCTCTGCCAATATAGCCTGCGGTGAATTCGACCCCCGTTGATTCTCCGAGTAAAGCAGGGTGTATGCTGCACTGCTGAAGCACCTGACTGTTGTGATAGCTCGGTAAATTTACGTATACGTGTTAACGAGCGTAATAAACGAGGTCGTAAATTTGTCTGGAAAGTAATAAAACTAGTGATGAACGGCATCGCGGGCCCAGTGTTGAATACCGGGCCACCAGCGGGAAAGATTATGCCAAGAGTAGGCGATTTGTGTCGTCAGTCGGACTTGGAGTACAGTAGACTTCAGAGTCATGATCTCAGTGTTTCGGGATATTATCCGGAAGCAAACAACAGATACTATCACAGCAATGGGACTGAATATTCGTCACAACGTCACTATATGGACGAAACCTTCAGCCATTATGATAAAACATATATCGAGTCGATGTATGATGTTAAGTATAACGGACTGCGAAAGATTCAAGATCAGCAGGTATTATATCATGATGATCGACAGCGGATAAATGGATTACTAACATACGATTCTACTCTTAATCATTCTTCAGTGGAAAGTGGTCACTGTTTTCCGCTTCAAAATTCTAGAAATAAATACGTCGATGTTCGACCGGGTTGTGGTGAACAATTAGGGGAGTACTATTCGAGAGATCCCAGGCAGCGAGTCGATTCCACTTCCGGTCATGTCTCCTACTTGGGTCCCGATTGTTCGACGACCTTGGACTCGCCGGACAGAGTCAGCCTCACTTCACCTCTGACCCCTCAATCCAACCCAAGTTTAACAGCAGGGAGTTCTACCCCCTCCACAACGGGTGCTGGTATAGGGGAGCAGACGCAAGTCCAGTTCTTTCCATGGATGAAAAGAATTCACAACCTCAATAAAGGTGAATGGCTTCTTCTTCGTAATTCAATTTAAATTAAATATTTCTATAAGATTCTAAATTTTAAATTATTTATAACAAATTGGGTTAAATTAGTTTCCGCGGCGTACAATTTTGCCGCAATGATCGCTGTAATCTTATGTACCAGCCATTCACTGGTGTAGACCTGAATGTAAAATTTAAAGTAAAGCAATTAAGTTAACGTCGGTTTCATCTCTTGAAAGCAATATCAGTGGCGGATGAGCCCAGGATTTGAACTCCCGCACATAGTGACTAGCATTCGGATATCCTACCAATATCGCCACTGTCTCCAGACAGTGGCGATGTCACTTACAGTATGTATGTATATGAGATATGGATAAAGAGTAGTCTTTTGTGTAGGGTTTAGATTATGATCTAATGAGTGCTCTATATGGATATTGAAAGCAGATACAGAGAATGAATTTGTACCTTGAACTTGTCATGTGGCAGAACAAGAGAGAGAGAGAGAGAGAGAGAGAGAGAAGAGAAAGAAGAGATCCTTAAGTTTTTACTTAGCCGCAATATTATTAGACGATTGTTTCTAATCAGCATTGTATAGAAATAAATCCGTCAAATCTGCCACAAAGCATAGCAGTGAAAGATTACAATTGAAGATTCTTTAGAGAGACAACTGAGAGGGCTCTAATTCGCAGCTGCATTTTACTAACCAAAGCTTGTGTAGGAACCTTATTATGTTGTGCTCTTTCTCTAGATTGAACTCTAATTTATGCGAACCATAGCCTGTTACTATAGTGCAATAAAACCATTAACATTCTATTAGAAATCCCTTTATCGTATCTCCAACTCTATACCTTCACATACATACTTCTCTCTCTCTCTCTATCTCTCTTTCTCTTTCTATTTCTCTCTCTCTCTCTCTCTCTCTGTCGCTCTGTCATATATATATATATATATTATATATATATATATATATATATACTATAATATATAGGATACCTCCGCAATATATATATATATATTTATATATATATACATGTATATATATATATATATATATATATATATATATATACTATATATATAGGCCTATATATATATAATCAGTATATTTGCATTATACATCATCCCCAAGAAAGAATTATAGGCCTATATCACAAAACAAAAGAGGTCATAGAAGATAGAATGGAAGGAAAGAGAGGTAGAGGCAGATCGAGATTATGTATGTTAGATGATTTAAAGACCCACTCATATGTGGACATGAAGGGGAAAGCGGAAGATAGAGAAGATTGGAGGCGTTATGTACCATGGACCTGCCAGTGAGCAGTTCACAAAGAGAGAGAGAGAGAGAGAAGGAGAGAGAGAGAGAGATAGGTATACATGCAAGTTGAAAAAAGTTTCAATTCGGTCGGCTTTTATGCAGTTCCAACAGTTAGTTCGAGGCACTATGCTATTTCACTTTATTTAGAGTCGATTTCCTCTTTTGAAATGCCATCAGTAACAGTCGTGTCATTGTTCTAACTGTGCAGCCACGATCTATTAATCTTGGCTGCTCAGTTAGATCAGTGATAAGCGATATAAATCTACCGAATAGCGCCTTTAATTTCTACTGTAGTTTTTGATTTGTGCACTGTATACATACAGTATATATGTACATGTGTATGCTTGTTTGAGAGTCCAAGGCAAGATAGCCACTAATATGCATAACTTCTATCACGACATGCATTCTCAGTGATCGTTTATTTAAGCGAAACTTTGTAACTTAACTGCGATGTACCCCATTACAGGTCATTCTTTACAATAACCACAAATTTTTCGACACCTTTTCCAAAACTGCTAGAGATTTAAGTCAGCGTTTTTTTATTTCTATCTATTCAACTTCAAACAGACTACATCGGATAGATTGTGCATTTCCGTTTTTTGTTTGAGACCTACTGCCTGCAGTTAAATCTTCACAACAGTTGTTTCGTCAATTTGTATTGACGGAGTAGTTGGATCGTTGAATATTAGCGCCTCAACATAGTATTTGAGAATTGGCCATTAAAATTGACTTGAACATATTATTTGAGAATTGACCATTAAAATTGACCTCAACATGTTATTTGAGAATTGACCATTAAAATTGACCTCAACATGTTATTTCAGTTTTCCTGGTGATGTTCAACCCTTAGGGCTGATAATGCTACGCTATGACGCACTATTTCTGACGTCCTAATCACTAAGTAGCTAATCATACTCATAGTATCGTAAACACTAAGTAGATAATCATAATCCTAATATCGTAATCACTAAGTAGCTAATCATAGTAATAATATCTCAATCACTAAGTAGCTAATCAAAATCCTAATATCGTAATCACCAAGTAGCAAAACATAATCATAATATATCAATTACTAAGTAGCTAATCATAATAATACAATCTCAATCACTAAGTAGCTAATCATAAAAATATCGCAATCGCGAAGTAGCTAATCATTATAATAATAATATCTCAATCACTAAGTAGCTATCTTAATCCTTTATCCTATCAAGTAGTTCAGTGGTAGTGGCTCTACGTAGTAAGAATTTATTCTGTCTGTTCTTCTTTAGATACGAGACGATCATCTTGAAATCAAATAACATGTATTAAATTTTACCAGTTTTATTTCTCTCTTTAATTCTAGCTGACTTTTAACGCATTGGTCAGAGCCGGTAGCTTGTCGGCGTGGTGTTCGTCAGCGGATTCAGTAGGTACTGGGTTCAAATCCAATTCTCTCCTCGTCATTTTCTTGCTAATGGGCTGGAGATTGAAGTTAATTGGCATTAGTCTTCTGTTACATACATGTATATTGTATATGTTTATAGAATAATGTCATTGACTTAACTGAAAAGTATGTAATTATTTAATCAAATTATAGCAAAAGGCTAGGAGTATTGTGTGTGCTGTGGTACACTTTGGTGTATTGTGGTGTATTGTGGTGTACTGTGGTGTACTGTGGTGTATGAGGATGCATTGCAGTGTATTGTACTATACTGTGATGTGTTGTTGTGTATTGTTATGCATTGTGGTATGCTTTGGTGTATTATGATGCATCGTTGTACATTGTTGTGTATTGTAGCGTATTGTTGTGTATTGTGGTGTATGTTGTGTATTGTGGTGTATTGTGGTGTATTGTAGTGTTAATGGAGGCACCGACAGTGATCGGATTGCCGGGAATTTTATTCGAACAGAGTGATCGATATTATTTGACAGTTAGCAACGTCACTTAACAACAGCACTTATCAACAGCACTCAGTAATATAATTTCTCAAGTAGTTTTATAAGCAAACAATAATTGATAAAGCTATTAATTGATGGTACTAGCACACAGGCCAAAATGATATATGGAAATCCTTACTCAGTCGTTATTCGCTCTAACTCTAATAGTAATAAGGGTCAATGATGCATTCGTTTTCATGTAAACGTATATCCAGTGATAACAAATGGTTAATTATGATTCGTGTATAATTATGATTTACACATGCTATGATTGATTTATTTGAACCAAGACACAAATTTCAGCAGAACGCGGACATGCAGCTCTACCTTTAAATACTTTTACTTTCTTCTTCTTCAACCCGCCATCCAACTCACTCTATTAGCAATCTGATGATTGTGGGAAGCAGAACAATGCAATAGTTTACCGGGTGTATCGAGAGTAGAGCCGGTGAACCCGGACAGCTCCTTAACATAAGAGATCCCAGGGATGTATGGTAGATTTGTGAGGGGACTGATGGCCACCGAATTATGATACTATAGAAGAATATTGCGACCATACATAAAGATCTTACTTGATTCAGACGATTTTATTCTTGAAAATGATGATTTTTCAACCGATGATTTCTCTAGGATATTTCCCTCTGGCTCTTCATCTGTCTTAGGGTCTGTTACTATAAAGTTCATTGCCTTTTCAGGCTTCTGTTTTCTCTTTTCACGAGTCTCGTAAACCTCGTTAACTTTAGATTCCGGATGTGGTTTACGCTTCCTTAGTTGTCGACTGGATGAATTGTCCATATCTCCACACATTGCTTTAGCTTCATCGATGGTCAGGTCAAGAACAGATCTGCGAGATCCTCGTCTGCTTCTTTTTGTATCAGTAGCAGCTGAGTTAAAGATATCCATGTTATCTGATACGACATCGTTTCTATCTTTCTCATTCAAACCTACCACTTCTAAATCATACGATGACTCATCATGAGAGATCGAGGAAAGCAGTGGATGTGCTCCATTGACAGGTTCAGAAGTTTCAAGTGGCTCTGTCAAAGGATTAAACAAACAGGAGCTTGAAATGGAATCGAAATCTGAAGGCATGACTCCGTCTGGTGCATCAGCTAGATTTATGACCATAGCAGCTGTAGACATCGAGACAGGTAACCCATAAGAGGTAGTAGAATTCCCATTATCCTTATAAGCTGGATCATTTAGAATGAGAAAACGATCCTCTAAAACAGACAGCATTAAAGCGCTGTAGAGCTATTGAGATTCTTCGCCTCAAGAAAGAGGTTTCACGATTATCATCAGTAATATCTGAAATTTTTCTATCTAATATATTGATAAACTCGGAGGTAGCTTCATTCATTGGGCTAAATGTTTCATTTGCTATTGGCATGAAGTCGTAGACTGAAGGCAAATCCCTGTATTTCTCGAGTTTCCTTCTGGCAGCCAGTTCGGCTGCTCCGCCAGTTGAAGATGACGTTACGTGAAGGTAAGAATTGGCTAGGGTATCAGAGACTGTTACATCCCATGTTAAGCACTTACCCTCTTGCCACGGTATGAGCGTAAGGCCATCCGGACGCTTTCCATTAGACCGAAAGAGACCCGGAGGCTCCTTGATAGAAGAAATGCTGGGTTTGGTAAGAGCACGCCAAACGATGTCGTTAAGATTGTAATGTCGACTAGCCCTACCTGCACTCCTCTTGCACGATAGACTGTGGATGCCTCTTGAGTCTACTATGGAACCACATGGACAAGTGTGTGGCTCACATAGCCGAGCACCAAGTCTGAAGCCAATAGCAACTCTAACGGACTCGTCATCCAAATGAAGGCCGCAGGATGAGATAGGGAAGGCGTGTAACCAGTCACTGCTTCGTGGACTAGAAACAGCCAGGAGCCTTGCTCTATCAGATGCGTCAGATTGAAAATTTAAAATCTGCTCAAAGCATTTTCGATGACTGCTGCATCCCATAATTTTTGTATTTTATCTTGATCTCCAGTTGGAGCTACAGCGTTATACCGTTCAGACCATAGTGAAAGAGCAAGATCAAAGTTGACATCATGATAGGATGAGAAGTGACCTAGAATGGAATCCTGAAGTGACCTGGTAGAAATGTATGAAGATATGAATGCTGAGGGCGCAACATGCGATGTTTGTCTAATACCTAACCCACCTTTCTTAACTGGTAGAGTAGCCTATGACCACTAAGTATCAGACAGGACAATGTTAGCCATCGTGGAAAGGCACTCGTTCAGTTTATTATCAAATGTTATTAATGCTGGGTGATTGGAGCAAGGAGATGATCTCAGTGTGTACAACATTTTAGAAATACTAAGAGAATATCGAAGTATTGTCAAAGCATCATGTCTCGAGATCAATGGCAAACGACTTGAGGCCAGTTCAAGATTCGCAATTTTGGCCGAGAGGGATTTGTTCGAACGATTGAGGAGTTCCGAGAAGTGAACTCTCATCCTGGGGTATAATTGTGAATAATTGTAGGATTGGATGGCGTATTGTTTGAGGGCCGGGAGAAAGAATATCACATTTATTCAGGTTCAACTCTAGGCCAAGAACTTTTCCATTCTCCATAATATTGCAAATATCATGGCTTAATGAATCCTCATTTCCTCCAAGAGTCACATTGTCTAAGTATGCAACTCTCAGAGGGCTATTCAGAGATTTCAGCAGAGGATGAATAGTGAGGCTGTATAGAATTGGTCCAAGAGGATCTCCCTGCTGAACACCAACCATAGACTCAATGATGTGCTCGTTGCATGTAGCAAAATATGTATATCTCTGGGATATATTTGTAGACTTCTTGAAGCATCTGAAATCTATTTACATTATTTGAAAGCATTCTTGAAGTCCAATTTAACTACACTGATCTTTTCCGGCAACGAAGTGAGAAAACGTCTGACTGCATGCACAGTTGCTTCGCAGCCCCCGCTTACTCCAATACCCACCTGAACAGGCGAAAGGAATGATGACACTTGAGATGAAACATGTGCATTTGCGCATTTAGCTGCGATACGCCTCCAGGTGTATCCAATGGCAATAGGACAAACTCCACCATCTTTCTTACCTATGGCTGTTAGGCGTCCACCAAACAGAAGTTTCCTATTAGGGTCCGGGCACTCACCGTTCAGTAGAGTGTTGGTGAAGGAGGTAAGAGCTGCGAGAAGAATGGGTCCGGAAACCCGATCATTTCTAAGTCTAGAATATGTTGTGGTCTAATACCATCTGGACCAGCAGAAGAACCTGCTGGAAAACTACGAACAGCATGTAAAATATCATTCTCTGAGGCTTGAAATGATTGAGTTATGAAAGGATCAGGAGCGGGCTGAAGAACCTCTGAAAGTAATGAATGCTTATCTTTCAGGTTTTGCAAAGTGTCCGGATGGTCTGCGGCAAGAGTATCATCTGAGCATAGCAGTCTGACCGCAGCCCTCATGTTGCCGTCTTCTATTTTCGACCTGATGAGTGAATATAGCTTGTCAGAACTGCCAGGAAAACGATTAGACTTCTGCTTAGGGTGAGCAGTCTCTTTACGACAATCAAAGAGTTCAGATCTTTTCTTTATTGCATTAGACAGATTCATGCGTTTCCCTGCACGAGGAGGTGCAATTAGAACCTCCTTTCCAAAATTCAATAAGTGGCTCCAGTCATTTATATTCCGTGGACAATTAGAAATTGTATTAAGAATATTAGCCAAAGACTTAGCTCAACTGGGTCTAGCATCTTTAGGAATGTGTTTGATTGTGTCATTTGGTAAAGATGGGTGCATCAAAATACTTGTAGCCTTATGTAGAGGTGATGAAGGTTCCAGGATGGGCTCAGGCTGTGAAGCAGAATTGTGGGCAGAATGAAGATTTGTGTTAACGTCTTGAATGGGAAGCGACAGAATAGACTCTGGACGCGGAGGAAAATGGGACCCCGGCAACGGTTTGACATTTTACCCATCACGCGGACTGCACCTGTCTCTTTGCAGATTTGATGTACAGAAAAGCACACACTGCAAGCTCCAGAAGTTCTGTGTTTGACTGCAAGTAATGAATCGGTAGAAGCAGAACTTCAAGCTTGATAGCTTGATACATTGTTCCGACGGACTGAAGCTGTTCCTTGTGAAACACATTTGAAGTTAGAAACAGGCTCGATATATGACTTGGAAATGGCCTGTATGAGAGATGGCTTGCTTATATTCGTCTCATTATTCCTGGAGGTAGGCCACCTATACTCCAAGCAGTCTGGACAGAGATACAAGTCACAGAGTGAGAACTTTACAGAACTGTCGTTACGTGCTTGAGGACAAGGCTCAAATGGAAGACCAGCACAATTAGGCATGGTAGCGAAATAATCTTAAGCACACACTGTGTTAATCTTATTAAAGCAGGTATCAGCTAGGCAGAGATTAAAAGAGTGAATCAGAGAGGACGAATTCTTTAACTTTTATAAAACGAAGAAACGATGTCGCCTAGTGACGAAGATTTTAAAATTTAGTTATACCATAAAATATTAGCAGTATACTATAAAAAATAAAGATTCATGGCAGTTTTTTTACTTTAAAAAATTAATATTCTGGTCTTATATACCAAACAACTCTTGAATGCACTAATTTATTTAGCTGATATGCTTCTCTCAGATTATAGTTCCAAACTTTAATAGTGTGAAAAATAAAAGAATGCACGGTTGAATTTAAGCGGGATTTGTGTAATTTTAACAAATACATGCCGTGTTCCAATTACTAGTCTATCTAATAATTATTATAAAAGTTAAAGAATTCGTCCTCTCTGATTCACTCTCTTAATAACTCTTCTGCCTAGCTGATACCTGCTTTAATAACTACATAGTACAGAGGGTTACTCGCATGTTCTCATGCAGGTGCACTGATAAGATATTATCGCATTATTATTGATTTTCTTCATTGCAGAAATGACCTGCAATCGATCTTTTGTTGCAGCGATGCGCGCAGGTATAATACAGTTATGAGATAGAAGAAGAAAGTATCTACAAGTACTGAGGATATTAAAATAAGATATTTGTAGCGTACGTGACCGCTGATTGAGTAGTTTTTGTATTTGTAGCTATCCAGTGTTATTGTTTTATTAATTTAGTAAATTTGAAACACTCTATGCTAGTCATTAATATAAGATTAATATTTTTCTGGTAGATATGAAGGCATCATGTTGTATATTTTAAATTGCTAGTGTTTTATCTGCCTCACTGAAGAGTAGACTAACTTACGTTAATTTCAAGTGCCATAGTAGGAGACTAAGCAAGAATTGAGAACTTCAATTGGAAACAATCTAATAGGCCATATTTTTACCAGGCTATAGGTTATATAAGTTATGGCTCTTTTAGTTAGATTTAGCGTCTCTTTTCCATAGGCTATCACAATGGTCAGACACCATCCGGTCGGGATTAGAACCTATAGCATCTTGCTTCTTATAAAAACATAGCCTTATGCATGGACGCCTTTATATATAGAGCTATATATTTTAATATATAACTCTATATAACTTTATATATTTTTTATTTTCATTTATTTATTCTCTTCATTTATTTATTCTTTTCATTTATTTCAGATTCGTGTGGCTACAGCTCAGATTTGGACAACAAGAGACCTAGAACCTCCTACACCCGCTATCAAACCCTAGAACTCGAGAAAGAATTTCACTTCAACCGATATCTCACCAGAAGACGCAGAATCGAGATTGCTCATGCTTTGTCCTTGACCGAGAGGCAGGTCAAGATCTGGTTCCAGAATCGCCGCATGAAGTGGAAGAAAGATAACAAGGGTCGATCAACTTCCACTCCCGCTAACTCAACCGGAGAATCTGATGATGTCACGGGTGGAATTATGGAAAAGGATAATATCTCAAAATTAAATCCTGACTGTGAAAAGTGGAGCGAGATGGATGAAAGTGATTAGTGTATCATTCCAATGTAATTCTATATAATGTGTGTATTTATCCTTTTATATACATTTACTGTATATACATGTATGTAATATAACAATATAATGTATATATATACATACATATATATATATATATATATATATATATATATATATATATACATGTACACATACTGTATATATATATATATATATATATATATATATATATATATAGAGAGAGAGAGAGAGAGAGAGAGAGAGAGAGAGAGAGAGAGAAAGATAGATAGATAGAGAGCGAAACTATCCTGGTTTTTTTCAATTTACACAAAAATTTATGTATCTCAATTATCTCAACATTTGTATAAATTGTTTGTATAATTAATGCTTATATCTTGCAATATGTGTAAGTTGTGTAAGATAAAACTTTTTATTACAATTCTTTTCTTACACTCGCACAATTAATTTGCTCAAGTCTTGACAGTGAAAGCAATCGTTACCTCAAAGTTATTTAATTATGAGAATTAAGACAGAATAATTATGCAATAATAGTAATTATGTAATAATTAAACTCAAGATAAATAGATTGCGAAATTATCTAGCTTCTCTTACATCAAAATCAATTTACAATTCCGTTAGCTATTAATTATATGAATAATTTTATGCTATTGATTTGTCACTTAAATAACAATTATGCCTTTATATGAAGTTGCACATTTATTCTTATATCTTAAATTTTGATAATAAAAATCACAAGTTAGGAAAAGCTACTTATATTTTAACGTGCTCTCAGTGTGTGAAGAGAGCACAATATTTTAGTGTTTTATCTCTCATGCAGCAGAAACTGAGTTGCATTTCAGAAATTGTTTTGAATTCAAGATATAAAAGATTAAATGATGAGTTAACAAATGCGCTAAATATAATTGCCATAGACAGCTTAATGCTTTAAAAGAGAATATCTTCTGCTTTCCTTCTAGCAGCTGCAGTACGGGTAATGGTTTGAAGAGCCACTAATTAACTGACTTAGCAACCAACTTAAAAAATGTGCACAAGTAGAACTCCTGATAAATAGATCACGAAATTATCTAACGCCTCTTACATGAAGATCAATCTACAGTTCGGTTAAATTTTGTCTTATTTCTACAGTAAATGGTACATATAGTTTTAATTTAAAAGTTAGAATATCACTTTACTAGGCAGAGACAGTTGCAAGATTATAATTATTGTGCTTTATCATATTTTCATTATATAATACATTTATCCCAAATGTATTTATTTCCTTCGCGTCGAAGACTACTTTAAATTGTTTTCAATTATTTTTATCTTATTTAAGTTATTCATATTTGTAACTTTTATTCTCTTAGTGGTATCCAGCGAACGACTTCGCCACTGGAGCCAGTGGCGAAGTCGGTAAGATACTCGACCACCGCGGATCAGTTGATGCGGGTTAGAATCCTGGGCTCGCCCGTCGCTGACATCGCTTTCGAGTGAGGAAACTGACGTTAACCTTAGCTTTACCAGCTTTATGGAATAGTTGACTTAAAGGAATACATTTATAAGATGCCGTTTTTCTGAACTAAAGAGAGTGACTTCGTACAAGTTTTTTTTTCTGAAGTGATGCAATCTACAGCAATGCAGTAAACCTGCTGGTTCTATTTTAAAGTTCATAGGAAGTTGTCAGTTACCCTGAAGTTTCGAGCTCTGAGAGATATCCACACCAGGTGTGTGAGATTTTGACAGGAACTGATTTGTTTGCGAAAAGTTATAAAGAAAAAAGAAAAGTATACTTTTTAACTCTGGTCTTTAAGTGTGTGGAATGTCTGACCTCTTTTATTTTAAATAGATCTAATCTAAATGAAACTGAATTTAATTACGTAAACAAAAATGCTACTTATGCTACAAATTTTTAATTGGGTAGTTATTATTTAGAATTTACGTAAGTATTTACGCAATCCACAATCCAAGCTGAAAAACAAATTTCAAGGATTTTAAAATCTATTAATCTTTACAGAATAAAGTATTTAGTTTTGAGCAGATTTAATACTAAATTTAACTTTGATATAAATAATAGTTTCCATTAGGCTTATTAAAAGACTAAGATGCAATATGTTTCTATTTAAGGAGATTTGCAAGAAAACAGAAAAACTCTAATTTCAAGTGTAATTAGAAATGTCTTCAGAATAAATTAAATTTCTGCATTATGTAATACAAGCTTGACATGGGTAGTTCTAAACGTATTGTATTGTGTATTGTTTCATAATATAAAACTAATCTAAGATTAAAATAATATTGCTACTAAAGTTATTGTGAGATGCTAAAATATACTGTAGAGATGCTAGAAGCTAAATTAATGTAACATATGAACTCTAAATTACTAGCAATAAGAATCTCCTTAGCATAAATTTAGGAGCCCCTCTACAGTACTTACACTGGCCTTCAGTTAGGAGCCGCTTCTACAGTATTTTCAAGTATTTAATTTATTCAAGACAGTAACTTTAAAAGCTTCTGCACTTAAGTCATATCAAGAATCATGCCGCTAAGCATTATGTCTAACTAATTTTGTTAAATACAAATCGTATTATTAACTACATATTAGATAACAGTAAAGAGACCATAAAGAGCTCAGTTGAACTAAACATAATAGACCCAGTAAAAGTAATTATTAATATTAAATGATTTCGTCGTAGACGTACAGAAGTTAAGAATTACGAGAACTTCGCATTTGTTTATGATACAAATAATATTATGCAAATCGCAAATACCAAGAAAGAAGCCTGTCGTATTTTTGACGGCTTTCTATTCAATCCACATGAACGTCAGTAACATGTATACATGAACAGCATGCCATCAACAAAGAATATCTCACTCTCTCTGTATTCTTCCTATAGTGGCATGTTTATGAGTTTTACACTTCCTCTATTCTTATATTTCGTTATTTTCAATCTAGCTGCGAATGAGCCACAAATGCATTTGTCACATCCAGCTCGATATTCTGTTAGTCTTTTCATTTTCATCCTATTTTCTATCGATGGTTGTGACGTTAGCATTGGTGGTTACTATGAAGAGTACACAGTAGTTACACCTGTGAGTCTCTTAGTATGCTCAAAGTAAATCTTCAAATTTTAAGTACTGAGTTCCTAGTTCTTTTTGCCCGGGAGATTTGAAAGCTCTTCAGAATATTTAAAGTAAATTAAAACTCAGAATATCAGGCAGTGGATCAACGAATTGGAACCTAATATTTATTGCCTATATACTAACATCATGTACATTATTTAATTTAAAAAATATTTCACCAATATCTAACACAAAATATATTAAAAGGAATTTTTTTAACTTTATTCTCAATTTATTTTTTATTTAATTATTTATTTTTCTCTGTTATTCTTTCGTTTCTTATTTTCTAAGATCTTATTCTTTTACTATTCTTATTTTCTAAATTCTTCTAATGTAGGCTACATGCCTTTTTGACTCAAACTAACTATTTGCTTTTATGCTAGAAGCTAAGTTCATTTTGGTCAACATTAAAATGTGTTTTTAAATGTAAACGTTAATGTGTATACTTTCTATGTTAATATTGATAAAACGGGACGATATATTGAGACGGGACTATAGGCCTATATAGAATCTTAATAGTACTAAAAGTTCTTTGTATCATCCTGTTGTAAAATGTAATTGTTATTTTAAACTGTAGAACCTTCATATAAGTTCATGTCATGCATTTATCTAGGTTGTATGACGTTTAGTCTACGTAGTAGTTGCATTGTGTGTTAATTTAAATCTTCGCGTAAATGTAATTATACTCAATTTGCTGCAATAACATTTCATTTCAATGATTGTGGTGTCAAAATGTTTATGAAATTATGTCACACAGTTATTGTCATGATTAAAATATATTTCTCAGGGATTGTTCTCATTGTCAACACCGATGACTTACTCAACTACTACTGTAGTTATTTAATTCTCTACAGCATTTTACAATAATAAACTACTACATAGGGGTAGTATATATAGATGTTTCACGAAAATCATTAAAATCAAGTTAAAAATTCAGCGTAAATTTCTGGTATTAGGCTTACATCCATAACACTGGAAAAATCTGAAGAATAGACCAACAGTTGACTGGAATTGTCGAAAAATGGCGACAAGCACTAAGATATAAACCAACGTCAAAAAGAGAATTCGGTTAGTGAGCATCTGGACTCCAGAAAGTGCTACAAATTTTCGAAGTTCCGCGTCTAGTTAAGCTGGGATTCAAGGAAAAATGATGATGCTGTCCTTAAAAACTAACAAACCTGATAATATATTATGAAATATTGAAATTCCACCTCAACATTCATAAAATTGTTCATATTGATCAACAAGATTAGAGCGAGATCGTTGATCACAGAAACTTCTAACATCAATAGAGGAATATCCACATTTGAGCAAGTGTTACACTCTTAAGTTCACAAAGTGATAAGCTTATAATGTTCTCTGTGCAATGTAGTCAGCTATTTCTTCGAGTGACTAATCAATAGAGAGCTTGATCGATGGCTATAAAATAGAAATAGGGTTCTATGTGCCTTTGTTCAGAGTCCTGACTAATAGACGGCTGAGGGCCATGGGGTTTATTGCTCTTGCCAAAATTCCATTCTGCTATCTTTAATAGCAACTGGAACTTTTGAAATCAATTGAACTATAAATAAATATGTTTCTGAAAGCTTGTTTTTGTACTATTATTTTAATATATTTCACTTCTAATATAATTCAATCAGACTTTTTAAAGTGCAATGATGTTTATGACACTATAAGAAACAGCAACTGTGCAAGGTCACGGAAAACCACCTCAGAAGTAGCGCTGTAGGCTACATAAGACATTGTTTTTGTGAAGTGATTAATTTGTTAGTTTATGGGGTGCTTTTGATGGAACTTGAAAACAGACTCTGAGTATGAATATGTGCCTTACTACATTGGATCTGCCACTAATCAGAACACTAGAGATAGAGAGAGAAAATGACACCCAAAAGCAGCTTTCACTGACTTCTTAAGCAATACATAACAATTCTGTATGCACAGTAGTAACAAATTTATTTAAAGTTCTAAAGAAAACTGTTTGCCAATTATTCATATATTTTTATCGATGGAGCTACCCTACCGTAAATCAATCACTCAATCATCTCATATCAGATAGTGAAGAATAAATGACGGCTGGAATAAGACTGTTCACTTAAGAGCAAGTGTTTCAAATGCTTTTACTTAGAATATCAAAAGAGTTAAAATCGTCATGCACAAATTTATTAATATTTCTAAATATACTATGAGTGTTAATAATGCATAATATTTCATGGATGAAATGTTCAACTTACAGCAACAACAACAGTATATCAAGATAATAATAAAATCACTTTAACAAGTTTACTATGGCTACTATGGGAACTAAATCCTTGCCGTTTTAAGTTAGGACGTTTGAAATACTAAAATTGGAAATTCAGAAGACGCTTCTTAAGATAGGCCTACGCATAAACTGGCGATGTTAGCTGTGCAAGTTATAAACGGCATAAATCTTCGAGATCATTGTAAATGTGAAAGAGGAGAAAATAAAATATTTAAATATTTATGCAATATGATATTAATATTTAGTAAATTAATCAATAAAATCAAGTGCACAGTTAAATCAAATGTGCATATTTGCCAATATTTATTTTATTTACTTAAAATTTTACCCATGTTATTTAATAACTAATACATTACATTAAGCAAATAAAAAACTACTGATAACGTCAGTTTCCTCATTCGAAAGCGATGTCAGTGACGGGCGAGCACAGGATTTGAGCACTCACTGATCCGTGGTCGATTATCTTACCGACTTCGTCACTGGCCCCAGTCTAAAAAACTATAAAGAATAAAGACAAGATGACTCGCAGCATGTAGGCTCTAGCTAGTAATGCAGTAAGTCCTATGTTTGCACAGCTTTGTGAGCAACAAAATTGATAATTGTCAACCAGAGTATTTTGTGTAGCTTTCGATAAAAGGCTTTTGTTGGGCTCTGACGTTAGAATGAGGCAGATTTTCTTTTCACGCAATCCTTGTTCGAATGCACGCTCTTTTTGCATGTCAGTGCATGAACTGTTACTACGCCATGCACGTGTAATACGATTCTAAACATGACTCCATTTAATCTAGATATAGTATCTAGCGATTTTAAGAAAGGGTCAGTGCATGTACATAGCCAGCATTTATATTGAGCATGACACTATATTAAGTTCTTAAAACGTTGTAAAGCATTTCCACTCAACAGCAGGTCAATTTTTTATTCTTTATACAATCACGGATACAAAGATTGCGTAGATTTCAATCAGAGAGAGAGAGAGACTCAGTGTTTTAATTCATTGACAATTACAGATTACACATATAGATTCAACATAGTGTAGACCATAGTAACACAAAACTAGAAAAAGTGCAGTTAAAATAAACACAGGTGTGCAGATGTGCTCAAGGCATAGCAATCAAATAGCTACAAGCATATCGGCCACCAGTGAGGGCATATCCCTATCTTGCTGGCCACCGATAAACATATAATCACGTCAATTTACATAAGTTATTAGACTTTAGAAGTATAGCATAATTAGGCTATAATATCGATCCAGACTAGGAATTAAGTTAGTAAGAATATAGCAGATTAAATAACAAATCGACACTCGAGAAACATGAATAATTATGATAACCAACTAGCATGTAGATGATTGTTAAGAAGCTTTTGGAATCTATTACGGTTTTGGATGGAATCAGTGTATAGCAGTAAACAAAACAGTGAAATAATTCCACACTAAAGTTTCAATACAATAATTTTCAACGCTTATGAATGCCTAGATTTTCAATGAAAGACATTCAGCTTGTTTGTGCATGAATAGACATTCAAATCTGTCTGTTGGATAGCTAGGTAGCGTAGCTTAATAGAGATTCTGATTCCGATATTTAAATAAACAAATCTTTTGGTGTTCACTGTTTATATATCAGTTATATTCACGTGTAGGGTATTCACGTATAGGCCGATACAGGCCTATATATATATATATATATATATATATATATATTATATATATAATATACACTGTATATATATACACATATTATATATATATATATATATATATTATATATATAATATACACTGTATATATATATATATATATATATATATATATATATATATATATATATATATATATATATCTGTGTGTTTATGTATTTAATTGCTGGCATAATCACTATATAAAATGTCGTGGCACGAAATTAATGAGATAACATGAGTAAAGTAGCTTGTAAATTATCTTGCAAATGAATTAAATAATTTGGTAGATAGGCCTATAGAGATTATTATTTGCTCAGTAAAGGCCTAGTTCATGGAAGTTAAGTGCTGCAACAATAATATAAAAACTCTAATAATTCAATTTATTCCTTTTTTTAACCGTCGTATATCACAACTCTTCTCGGTATTCTAATACTATTCATATAGGCCTATTTCTTGCTATGATTAGTGTTCCTTATTATGCATGATTACATTTTCGTAGACAGTTAATGCAATTTGTCATGACGGACGATATTCGGGAGTATCCGGACTATCAGAGGCTCAGAGCGAAATGTAGACCCACTTGAATGCTGTTCATTTGCTAAAGCCAGTAGCTCAAGAGCAAATTAGCCAAATCGATTAAAATATTATAAGTTAGATGCAGTGCACGGGGACACTCATTAATATTTTTGTGCCTGAGAAACTAAAACAACTTCCATTCAATTAAATATTTGTTTACGCAAATATTTCATTTCGCATTAAAAAATTTTAGTTACACGTTTTTTAACGCGTTACACATTAGTTACACTTTTTGGCTGGAGCCAGTGGCGATGTCGGTAAGATATTCGACTGAGGATCAGTGTGTACCGGGTTTAAATCCTGGGTTAGACCGTCACTGATATCGCTCTCGAGTGAGAAAACTGACGTTAGCATAAGCTTTACCAACTTTCTTAACTAACTTGTCAACGGTTATGAGAACGCTAAATCAAACTTTTAAAATAAAATTCGTAACCGAATCTGCTATAAGTTTATATTTATTTCAGAAGATTTGTACATCCACTTAATATTTTGATTAATAATAAACCTATATTTACCTGTAGAGAGCCATAAACTCAAAAATATTTATACTTTAAATTTGAACTTGAATTTAAACTTTAAACTTGGATTTAAACTTTAAATTTAAACTTGAAAATTAAACGAAGCCAATTGAGTAGTGATCAATTAGCTTACGTTATGCTATACAAAATCTATAGAATAAATCTAAGCTAAATATCTGATTTCAAATTACACGTGTAATATTAGTCGGTCCAGCAAGGCTTCGAACTTTGACTAGTTAGTCCTACTAGCAAGGAAGCTAACTCTTGGGCGCCAGCTGGGTCATTATAATACAAAGATCGACTTACGTTAATAGTCAAAATAATAACACAAATGCTATAATCTGATGAATTATTCAGTTATTAATGCATGAATGTCGATAAATTTAATCACGAAATGATATAGACCTGGGACCAAGTCGGGTTATTGTGCAGAGGCTGTACTTCAGAATGAGAATGATTAATTATATTCCAAGACTACAATAAATTCAGCTCATCGCTAAGAGCAGTTCTGCCGCAATTTATTTAGATAGGTGTCCAGTATAGTTTACAGTTTAATATCAGATCTGTTACCCACTGGTCAATATTTCTTTGGGTATTCTGTTAGTTGTCAAAGGCGAAGTGAATATGACAGACTGCGGTTTCGTGCCAGGGCCAATTCATTAGCCGATTGGTTAAGTTTACTTAAAGCAAAAGTTTACTGAAGATTTTTTAAATTGATGATACAAAATGGCTAATGTTTATTTTCTCTTTGCTGGCATCTTCAAATATTTGCAAAAATAAAAAGGAATGAACCTGGTGATCCAAAAGTATTACTTTCTCAATTTGAGCCTAGACTCCCCAATTAATTATTATTATGAGAAATATTTCTAATAAACCACATGGCACTATGCTTAGATCAATATCTTGCAATAAACTGCTATGATGTCCAGACGAAAAATTCTAATAATAGAACATACAAATTTATGTCGATTTTGATGAATTCCATTATCATAATGAATTCCGCTATTCCATTATGACTTCCGGAGTTTCTAACATCACAATTTTAACGAATCGCCATCATCGTCATCATCATCTTCATCACCATCATAAATTATGCTCACTTTATCGTCATAGCAATTATAGACTACTTTTCCGATCCCGTGACAGTCGCTTCTACTATTCCTGTTAGCTCAAACCACCACATTTAACATTTTCAGACGTTACCTGAGGCGCTACACGGCTCAACAATTTCGATAAACCAAACACAGTGCGCACCATAGAAAAATAATATTTTGTAACCTTTTTTGCTTCAACAGTGTTGAATCTGACGCCCTGGGCAGAGGATAAGCTATCAAAAGGCTTGTAGATGTATGAGCCACTATATATGACAGCACCAAGCTATCAAAGGGCTTGCAGATATGTGAGCCACTATATATGACAGCACCAAGCTATCAAAAGGCTTGTAGATATGTGAGCCATTATATATGACAGCACCAAGCTATCAAAAGGCTTGTAGATATGTGAGCCAATATATATGACAGCAACAAGCTATCAAAAGGCTTGTAGATATGTGAGCCACTATATATTACAGCACCAAGCTATCAAAAGGCTTGTAGATATATGAGCCATTTTATATGACAGCACCAAGCTATCAAAAGGCTTGTAGATATATGAGCCACTATATATGACAAGCTATCAACTTAACCTGTCATTAACGTCCGTTAGAAAAATAGAGAATAATCTTCAGATTTTAAAAGCTATAAAGCCGATGTTAACATCAGATTAATCGCTCGAAAGCTATATCGTTGACGGGCCAGCACAGGATTTCAGCCAACACATACTGATCCTCGGTCGTATATATTATCAACATCGTAAATGGCCTTACATTAAAATATCTGATACAACATGCATGTGGATTGACCTCATTACGCGTGGATCGATTGTAATATAACTGTAACTTCAGTTTGACCACGTAGTGTTAGTTAGATAGCGTGATAGAGAATTAAATTTTAGGAATAATGCATGAGAGACGGAGCCTAGAGAGAATGAGAGAGAGAGAGAGAGAGGTGAGCGATAAAGCAGGTATTTGACTGATGGGAACGCCTGCCGTCATGCAGTAGTTTTCCAGATATCGATATATTGACACTTCAACAATATCAGCTTGATTCATGGCACCGCCACTACAAACATTTCTAACTGATTAACCAATCCAAGCCAGCTTTCACTAAATTGAATTCTGCAATACATTTCCAGGACGTCATTTTGGGCGGCATCCATTCTATCCACGACAGGTTCGCTAATGGATAGATGACGCTGCGGGCTCTACGGATTAAGGTCATGATCCATTAAAAGCTACAAAATCATTGTTTCATCGTTGTTTATTGAGAAAGAGATAATGCTGATTAACCATTTTATACTGAACGATTTGATTTTGGATTGATGGATATTATAATTAAATGAACACGCTTCTAAGTGAATGACGAATAATTGAATAATTAATTGATTACAATTTTAAATTAATTTATTTTAAAAAGTAGTATTAATTAATCAAATATTAAATATACAGTATATCGAATATAATTTGAATTAAAATTAGAAAGTAGTACTAATTCATCGAATTTTAATCTGAACATATTTTCTCGACTGTGACGTCCGTTTGTTTTATAGCTTGGACTATTTTGGACAATTTATTATTGTTTAAAAGACAATTTAGATGGCCAGTTCAGAAGATAAATTGTTCTACTGTTACATCTATTAGAGAAATTCACATGCTACAGAGTAGACGCAATTGAAAAAGTGAAGACTTTAATAAATGTTTTACTTGTGCCTTTTGTTATACACATGACATACCGAATATGCTACTGCGTTTTCAGGCTTAGTTCATGTTTTTGTAGATTTTCATATTTCTTTTTCCTTTTGCATGATCACGAAGCCTAGTACTTATTTACTTTTGATAACACAATTTTAACTAGCGCGGAGTCAAGAATAACCTTTCAACACCTGGGGCTTCTTCGTTCAAAATTTTCAACATTCAATCTTCCAAGTTGGTCGCCCATCTATGCATTAACAGAACCCAGCTTTACTTAACTTCGCTCATAATGCGAACGCTCTACTAAGACTAGTACTCTAGCCCTCCCCATCAGGCATATGGCATTTGACAATATTGTATTTCTTTCTAAATAATAGATCATTCCAAACACTGAAATAAATCGCTTTGCGCCAATAATATGATTTCGGAAATTTAAAAAGTAAAATAAAAATTTAAATTTTTGAGATTTTCATTTAAAAATTCACAGTATTTAAATTTTATATTATAAGCCAATAGTATGTTGTCTGCGTTTGAACTCTAAGAGTGCATGAATTCTGCAGCAGAAGGTTCGTCAGACAGAAACTTTCATACATCATGGAGACAAAGAGATTTCTAGATAAGGAATCCAGTGATAGTGGAATGAAGTCTTTCTGTGAAGATTGAAATTGGAAAGACATCCAGTCTTCGAATGCGATGAGTCGGTAAATTTATCGCATCAATTCATCAGAGAACAAGTGAACCGAGTGTGAATCTAATATTCTTTAAAACGGTATCGTATGCACGGCCGCATATGATAAGTCCACTCATCTAGTATCCAGTGGAAACAGGACTATAGTCCATGGATGCTATATCTAATGAGATCTACAGATACTGATGATTATCTCTCTCTCTCTCTCTCTCTCTTTCTCTTTCTCTATCGAATGCTCTACTAAGTTACAAATGGCAGATCCAAGGAATATAGTCAAAAACAAGCCAACATAGGATTTCATGCTCCATACAGGGCACACCATAGAAAAAAGTTAATCAATTTACAAGCCAATGCCATATCCATGCGTTATGTAGACCATAGATTGAAAAAGTATGGCTTCTGGTGTGGTTTACTGTTGCCCTCCTCCGCTTTTGTTTAGTCGACTGTTACGATACGTGCAGTTAACGATTGGTCTTTTTTCAGTGCTACAACTTTTTAATCTCTCTAAACATAATGCATGTTATTTACATACAATTATTATAATTAGGCCTACATGTAGGTATTCTTGTAATTATACATGTATGTACATATAATTGTACTTTCTGCGTTCACTTTCGGTTTCACGTGTATAGGCCTATAGGACTGATTCGCTAGGACGTCCAACATTTTTAGTCTTAGGCTCTTAGTTTACTTTAGATTCTTAAAGCACTTTTCCCATTTTGTTTCTTTTTATTTTTTTATGCAGCATATCTTCACCTCCTATGACATATCATATCCTATTCAGCCCTTCCTTCACATTCTTTGGCAATTATTATTTATCTAATTTTACCAGCTCACTATATATGGCACATGTACTTTATATCAATTCTAGACCCCGACGATTTTCATTTTGGTCCAAATTTTTTTCGCTACAATGAATTTCTCTAGTGCTGCAAAGCTTTGTTACTCATTTTGCACCGATAAATCGTGTTATATTTTATTTTACTTCCTAAAGCAACTGAGGTCAATGATTTGCTCATTTGTTATTAATTGTTGGTGATGGTTTCCTATTTATGTCAAGTAATTATTAATGTTAAAACAGAACTACATTTTCTTAGAAATTTTGAAATTAGAGCAATTATTCGTTTAAATAATTAATCCTCATCAAACATAAATTCCTGATGATTTCTCATTAGTCTCTCAAACTAGAGCAATAAATAATTTGCTATCAGAAGATCCTTCTCATGTCCACACAGCCATAATTTCCAGAGACTCACAGAGCTCTATAATTCAGTGCAGAAAAACATATCTACTGTATAACATCGCATGGTCTAAAACGATAGAATAGTCCTATAATTATATTAAATGTCCGACTGAGCACTACCAGGTTCAAGGCACAAATCCAGTGCTCGTTTCATCACACTGCCAGACTTGCATCTACTCCTTTTATAATAAACCAGAACTTCCACAGTTTTCCAGAGCTACATCTCTGAATGTGGAAGAATGGTCGACCACCAGTCTTTACGTTGTCCATGGACGCCGGGTGGAGTCCGGCTGTCCACTCAACCGAGAATGCGGTCAGAGTGGGCGGAACCGAGGGATATTGTTTCAAATCGTGAACTGGGCAGCGCAATGTGCGCATTAATCCGCCATTAATGCTACTTTAAGCCGTTTGTGAGCTAGTTGTTGTGATATCGTACAAATCCAGTGTACCGTCAAGCGAGAAACGGAACCTAAATTAAAGAATTGAAATCTTTCAGTCGAAAATAAATAGTGTGATATTTACATTTGTAGAGAGGGAGATACGGCTGCAAGATTTCACTATTAAAGCAATGCGAACAGCAGCAAAGTCCACGTATATGTAAGTTTTGTAGGACTATTGAATAAATACGAAGAATGAACAAACAAGTTAATGGATCCAGGAAAATACTTGACATAAATTATGTCTGCACTTATGTGTACAAGTAAAAATTCCTTTCCTGTTTCCCCGAGTAAATAGCAGCTATAAAAAAGTAAACACACATTATAGTGAAATGATCAACTATGTTGATATCTATCACTTTTAAATCCACATGTTTAATCTGTTAGGCAATTTTGACCATTTTTCGTATAACCAGTCCACTGAATATCCGAGATTTTACTCTCAGATCAGCGCGACCGGGATTTGAAACCACGAGGGTTCAATTCACCTCAGGATTTGTCATTTAAAACTTCATGATGTTACCCCTACGCTATTTAGACATATAGCTATATGATATCGATTTTCTAGTACATTATCTTCTAGTACACAATTTTATAGTAAATTATCACCATTAGTATTTCCTTGCAATTGCCCACAACGTGGGCCAGATTTTTAGTATTATCATATAATTTATAAAATTATCACTCCGACAATCCCTTTCTCTTTCTCTGTCTACATCCCTCTTTTTCTCTCCTTGTCTCTCGCTCAGTTCTTTAAGTGGAAATCATCTCTCTTTAGTTTCTGATTTCTGGGCCAAATAGTGCTGCAGTTAGACTGAGATAATCCTGCAAGAGACATGTTCGCATGACAAACAAAGCAAATCAATATTTCCAATTTCGTGCCTATCGTAGTATCTGACAACCGAGGGATGATGCGGCATTCGCCGTGCGTCTGCATTAGGGGAGTACACTGAGATATATTTGAAGCACTAAATAATATAAATATAATAATAATATGTATATAATATGAATATTATAATAATTTTATATATACATGTATATAAATATATACGTATATATGCATGTATATATTTGCATATACAATACTTACATATATGCATGTATATATTTGCATATACAATACTTACATATATGCATGTATATATTTCGCGGTAATCAAACAGACACAGCGTTTACTTTGCAAAACAAGCTTTTGTAACATTAAGATTTTGGTGTAACCATGCAGTTTCTCTCTGTATTTCAATGCTATTGAAGACCATACTAGAGAGAGAGAGAGAGAGAGAGAGAGAGAGAGAGAGAGATAGAGCGAGAGAGAGATAGAGATAGAGAGAGAGAGAGAGAGAGAGAGAGAGAAAGAGTTGTTTAAATTGTTTCTTTAAGAAACAATTGGGAATAAAACCACGAATCTAAATTTAACGTCATTTCTGTGCCAAAACTTTACAATAATATTTTCTTTTCGGCGCGATTTTTAACTCTTGACCACTTTCTCATCAATCAGGCGTGCTAACAACTAGACCACTGACCAGAACTGAGTGAAATGAATGCAAATTGTTAATCCATGGCCAGAAAAAAAGTAAACACGCATTATAGTGAATAATCTACTATGTTGATATCTATCACTTTTAAAACCACATGTTTAATCCGTTAGGCAATTAAGACCACTTTCCCTATAACCAGTCCAGTGAATGTCCGAGATTTTACTCTCAGAACAGCGCGGCCGGGATTCGAACCCACGAAGATTCAAATCACCTCAGGATTTGTCATTTAAAACTTCATGACGTTACCCCTAGGCTATTTAGACATTCAAGATCGAATGACATTTTCAGAGTGAAAATATCATCCGATTAACCTATCCATCATATAGATATATATGTAAAGGCCTATGTCTATACAGTATATATATATATATATATATATATATATATATATAATGCACTATTATGTATAAACATGTAGGCCTATATATATACAGTATATATATAGGCCTACATGTACATATACTTATTCGTATAAATAATCATACATATACATGTACATATTGAGAGATCGAGAGTAACAAAAAGAAAACAACTTTAGAGGCCTTAGAGTATCAAGCCAAAGACTGAATGAAGGTTTGACCTTCCTAATATAATCTATGTTTGGTCAGCAGGATGTCCTATAATCTATATTTTTATTTTTATACAATAAATTTGCATGAAAATAATTTTCAAATTATTGTGAGCACAGATAGATAGGTAGGCCTAGTAAAATAGATAGGGGGCAGTAAACTTTCCTTCATGGCCTAAAGTACGTTTTTGTCTAACTTTTTGTATCCGCATAAACTGTAAGTAGTTTTTTATTATCGAAAATAAACAAAATTCTCTCTTTATAATAAAATACAGTAGTTTCCTAAAATCAGAGTCATGATGAACATGAAAGTTCATTCGAAAAAATGATTAAAATTGTATTCTATTGCAATTCTTCAATTTCACTATTTGCAATAGTGTAGTCTAATTACAAAACTTTCCCTAAATCTACTGCCCCAATGGAAATAGCGTGCAGGCCTATATCGAACACCTATCTCTCTTTCTCTCTCACTTTTTCTTTTTCTCTCCCTGTCTCCCTCTCTCTCCCTGTCTCTCTCTCTCCCTCTCTCTCACTCATCTCTCCTCTAACTCCTGCAGGCTTCCACTCTTGTCCGTGGCCTCAAAATCCAATCGAGCACCGTCTCTAAGGAGATTGTAACTATCTCTCAGTATGATCAGAGATGCGAGTGTGGCAGCGAGAGATGGACAAATGTCATATAGCTTGATCCGCTCCACTCTCCACCCCTTCCACTCTTCCATTCGCCCTGTGAGCTTCTTCTGCATGCAATCCCACAAACAAAATCCAATTTTCCATGCATGCTGTCCGTGATATGCTCGATCTCATGGAATACCCATTGGATATGACCTTAGGGACTTCCGGTACTGGACGTCAGATGGCGTGGATTGGACTTGGTCCAGATATCTCACGAAATCTTAGACCGCCTCCGGGGTCTTATTTGATTTAACTAGATTTGTCAAGAAATATCGGATAACTATAAATTAATTGGCTTTCATTTATGGCTCATGTATGGTACCATTTATAGTAGCCGGGACACTGATGAATAGACCAACCGTAAACTGCACTTATTTTAAGAAACGACTAAGCCAAAAAAGGAATTCAACTCAGAAGCCATATTATTGCTAAGTCATAAGCTACGCAGTGTGGATATGACATAGTTTATCGTGATGGAATTAACTCGTTTATCAATGCAGTGCTCCTTAAAAGGGTATGAATGTTTTTTTGGATCTGCCACCTGGTAAAACATTAAAAAGAGATATCGATACAGAATGAATTACATCACGTAGATTTGCGGTTTCTTATAAAATGCTATGGCGACTATTTTTACTTATTGGACTTGTACTTACCTAAATGCGTAAAGTCTTTATTATTAATTGCTCTTTTATTCTTTTTAATTTTCAATTTTGGCTTAGAAAAATTATTATTTATTAATTTAGTTCAAGTAAAATGTATCACCTTTATTGGTTTTTAGTAATAAGCAAATTTTTCACTATCATAGTCATATTAGTCTGTTAATTATGAAATAACAGCTGTATTAATTTCTTAAAGAGTGAAATTGCTCAGTGATTTATTGCTCAAAAATTTAATATTATTAACCACGATCGGTATTTGGGAAGCCTTTTTGAATTTATGTTACAAAAAGTTAGTTTGATCTTGCAAAGTTACTTTCCTCTATATTTTAAGTTTTTCCTTTAAAGGTGCTGGTTGCAGGGTCTATGTGGTAACATGCTTGCCTGATAAAGAAGTGAACTCTGGTTTGGATCACTAACTCATCAATTTTGGCAGTGTTACTCGGGTTATTGAAAGAGGCGTTAAACTTAGTTTATTAGTAATTATATGCTTAGAACGAGCACTATAAGAATTTTTGAAGACTACTAGATGAATAGCACGAATAACCAAAATATTCTTAATTCCAAAGTACATTATATAATAGCAGGAAACTTCGAAGATGACTAAATAAACAAATTCAGAATCTTCTAATTTTGCACTTTTGTAAAGAATCATCGTTCATCCGTTCTAAGCCTATGTTATTCGAAATTTAATGCATGCCCTTGTCGGATTGCACAAAAAAATAATTTGGCATGGCCGTATTTATGTTTTTGTTGCCCGCCTAGAATTTAACATTCAATGCATTTAAATTCATTTTTGTATTGACATCATATAGGTGCCTAGCTCTCAGTATCAGGAGTATAATGGTCTAGTCCAACTCCACATCCATCAGTTTAGGAAGAGATATATTCTGAGGCGATTGACGGATGAAGCGAATACTTATGGAGATATATTCTCCATTAAACGAGCCGATCGGAAGAAGAGGATGAGAGACTGCGTAGAGAAGTGATTAGATTGAACCTTGTGGCACCAGGGTCACACCTTGTCAATCCAACCTCTGCTTATATTAGCCGTGCACGCTTAGTAATTTATCCTATTTCTCATTATGGCAAAATAAAATCAATCATTCAATAATATACTTTCCTTTGAACATTCATTACCATTTGTGTCTTAAAATTATGTTATTTATGTCGTAAATTTATATTATTTACCAATTTTATGAGTTGGTTTGCTAATCGACCCTTAGGGTAAAATTCTAAGCGAACAATTAAATAAAATGCTACGACAGGTAGCTACGAAGGAGACTTCACAAGGGCACGCGTAGTTAGATAATTATTTACTTTATTTTGTATGACTTTTTACTGCCATTAAAAATGAAATTGAATTAATATATGGGGCTTTCATTTCTTCTTTTTCTAAATACTGCCTTGCCTGTGCTATGTCCAGACAGCTCAGAAATCTAAGCTAGGCCCTCTAGGCTTATGTACGTTTTAATCATGTAAGTACAGTGTATATTGCAATCACAGGCCTATTGGTACAATGTATATTGTAATCATGAGCCTTTTAGTACAGTGCCTATTGTAATCATATATGTACATTGTATATTTTACATTGCACGAGTCACAAGAGAAAAAAGTAAACGTGCATTAAATAATAGTGATCAACTATGTTGATATCTAGCACTTTCAATACCACATGTTTTACCGAGATTTTACTCTCAGATCAATCAGCGCGGCTGAGATTTTTATGCATAATGTTATTATTTAACATTCTCTATTATATTTATATATTATGTGATATTATTATATTACATTATATATTACATTTATACTTCTGTTGTTGTTGTTTATGGGACTGCTATGTAAGAGCTGAGAAAGCCAATAGGAAACATTTTCATGAAGCCACTCTATTCTTAATTTTAATCCGCGGTAAAATCATACAAAGGCACAAATGTGTCATAAAAATCCATTTTTTTCATGAATATACTGTAGCGCCTTTAATAATCGGCTTAGTGCTTATTAGTGATCATAAAATATCATTTTGTAGGCCTATTATCTGGTGTTTCTGAGCATTTTAAATTAACTTTATTGTGCTTTAAATAGGCATACGTAGGGCTCAAATTGCAAACTCAAACGACATAACTATGCCTAGTAAATTGACCCTACGGGCTATTTAGTATACTTAATTTTTATGTATTATCATCTTGACGTTGTCTCTTATTTGGACTCAGATAATATTCGCATTGGTACGCAGAGGCCGTTACAATTTCAGAATTAGCACATTATGCAGATTTTTTGTGAGTTTTGCTATATCATCACCGGGTTAGCTCTTACGTAAGCCGGCAACGTTGAAGATTCAATTCAGTGTCCAACGTCTTTTTATGAGCGTGGCAAAGACCGTAAAATATTCATAATTCGTTATCGCTATTCTCAAATGAACAGCGAAAACGAAAGAATGAACTGAAGGCATTGAGGGCCCAACTCGTCATAAACAGAATCCCTCAAGAATAATGGCATATCAAAAGGAATGCTATTGACGATGTAAAATCCAAACGTATGTGGACATGTAGGAAAGCGTAAGACAGAGAAGAGTGGAGGCGTTATATACCCTGGACCTGCCAGTAGGCAGTACACTAAGAGAGAGTTCTCAAATGTAGTCAAATGTAGTCTACATTCTTGAGTAGGTCCTGTTTCTCCTGAAAAGTTTCGATGCAGCATTGAAATGCCTCATGAATACAACGGGATAGGAATTCCTGGCAGACAAACTTTAGTGTTGAGTGACGTGGAACGATTTAATCTAATTGAGTAAACAGAAGCGAGTCATTGTTGAAAGCTTCCAGTCTGCCATGCTATACTCATCATGCAGGCGGCTCACGCTTTCCTTGAAATCAATATTTACCGAAACCTTTCAACAATTCACATCAAAGCTTCGATACCTGAAATAGTCCATTGCCTTTGGAATCAGCGAAAATCTAGAAAAATATCGTAGATTTAAAGTACTACAGTTATTTTAATGTAAAATGATCGTATTTTGTTAATTTTATTAGAGTAATATCATTGCATATTTGCACATTATAAAAAGAAGTTAAGTGGCAAACTTAAGGCATTGTAAGTGAATGAATATGTGAACTAACATTATGGACAATCGATATTAATCAATTCATAAGAATTTAACTTCCTGTGGACCGATTCCTCTCTATACGTCAAGGAAATTACTGCTTCTGTCTGGCTGTGGGCTAGTTCTTAAGTCCCAGTGAGCCTAATAATCGCAAAATATTTGAGTCCAAGCTAAAAGCTGTCACTCATGTTTTGAAAGAGTGAAAAGGTATCTAACCTATGCTTTAGTTATGAAGTAAAAATTTGAAAAATCTAATGTTAACGTCATTTTCTTCACTCGGAATCGATGTCAGTGACGAGCGACACTCTCACTAACATCGCTGATAAGTTATGTTAAGTTATTATCAATCATAGTCTGCACAGCTAAATTTTTAATCTGTGGGCGTACATATAATTACAAAAATATTATTTAGCGAATCCGGTGAAAACTCTGTATAGCAAAACTTTGGCTGAAAAATATGCAAATGAAATCCGACATTTACATAAATCGCAAAGTTTATTAAATAGCTTACAACAATACTCATTTGATGGGATTAGATGCAATTAAACCATGTAAAGTATTAATACGCCGAGGGTAGAAACACCTCGTTCAAGCTGCTGATAAGCGCCACCAACAGAGTTCCACTGAGAGGTAATGAGTTTCTGATCGATTCTTAATTACTTTACGACTGTTTGTCAACCGATACTCAGCCGGAGAAACGCTTGTAACTTTCAATGAATCTTGTTAATGCTAACAAAATTTTGAAAATTAATAAAATTTTGAAAATTTAGCAAAGCATGGGCCTAATGCAAATTAGTTTAGTCTCTGCTATGTCGACGTAAAGGTGGCTTTTATTTTAAAGACGTTGCAAAAAATTACATTTTAATTATTAATTATTAAATTAACAATTTAATTTTCTTAATATCGTTCAGATCACAGTACAATGTTTGTGCAAATTAGTATTGTTAGTATTCAGAGCACAATATTCAATTTAATGTGATAAAACTTTTTCGAGCAGTATTGAAAATGTGTAATTTTCATTGGGATATAGGCCCTACATATCGGGCCTGCATTGAATTTTACAACATCAAACATTTTTGAAAGGACATTTTATTTATAATTATATAAACTAAATTGGGCGCCTTTGTCTGGTGTAAGTAGATAATTAGCCTAAGGTATAATGAATTTTAAAATGGCTTAGTTATTAAGAAAATTTCTATCACTTATGAGCTCCAGAAACCGACTAAACCATAAAGAGCCGGTTTCCTACCTTTCATGGTTATTTGTTTAAGATAAATGTGTTTTTCAGTTTAACCCCTATTCTTGTATTATTTCAGCCTCAGTCTCATTCATATAATCATCGATATTGGTTTTGAAAAGCTTCGACGCAAAACAGGCAATTACAGTAATCAGCGGCGATCATAATTACAGGGTATACCACATCGGCGAGACGGCTGAATGAACTGCGGTTTAAACTGTAAACGATATTACAAACCCATCTACTGCCGAGAGGCGGCAGTTCAATTATTATGGAAATATTTGTTCGGAAGGCTAGGAAGGGCAACATGATTGATGCTCGTGACCATGTGGCTGGCGGTTGTACGGTAATTTCAAGTCGATAGTCCTACCATGCGACAAAAAACTTTGAGAATATTTATTAATTATGTATTCACTCGTGTAGTGCACGAGTCCTTAAAGAATAGATCTGCCGAAAGCGTTGCATATCGTAAAGGATAACTAAATAAAATATTTGGAAGGCAAAGATGATTGAGTAAATTTTGATCACTTTCATAAAGCTTACGTCTTTTGCATATCTTAAATTAATGTCGACTTTTCATCTCTAGGCCCTATATAAGAATATGTAATCAGATCATCCGACATCTCAAGACCAAGAAAAGGTATGATGGATGATCTGATTTCTTGAGTAGTGACCTCATATAACACATGCAGTTTGAGGTTGATATGTTCTTATGTGGCTCGGAGGCATAAAGGGAAAATAGGGTACGGTTGAAAATATGGCCATTGAGAATTTCTAGCTGCACTATCTCGTAGTGAATATTATCATGTGCTCGTTATAATTTCCCGACGGTATAGATTCACTCAAGTTATAATGAAAATGAAGAACCGACGCCATCAGATCAACGCATGCTAAATAAAGCTTTGTTTATGAAAGCTTGACCGTTGGGATATTTATTTAAAACTATGTTACTCTATTTTAAAGCCATTATAATATTTTATTTCTAGATAAAGACAAAGTACACTACCAGCCCGCGACATTTTATTTAAAGAAAATGCAAATTGGCTTAAGACTCACTTGAAAAACAGGTG